>WWET01008916.1:0-25383 GCA_011038615.1 Limnodynastes dumerilii
GCTCACTTAAGTTTCTACTTCTTGGAAATGCATGAGCTAAATGAATTTCTTGCTATACTAAATTCATTGCACAAAATGGATACAGATATACAAAATGGAGTACTAATTATTTTACGTATAACTTAATTTCAACCCTTACAGAATAGATCTTGGTGATATCTAGGAACAATGGGCCTGATCCAGATCTACGCTCTGGATCCTTATTACGCCGGGCGATAAGCACAAGATAGGCTGTTAAGCCGATCTGTGCATGCGCCCGCCAGATGTTTTTAAACGTAAGGGGGATCTTACCTTACTGTGGATCTTGCTTTTGTAACAGCCTTGTAGATATGAGGGAAGGGGCGGGGAGCACCGTAACTACTATGCCGTTACGGAAGGTAGTCGGGGAAGGCAGGATAATTAGGTCCGAGAGGCAGGGTTTCTACAATTACGCTCCTGTCCCAGCGTAACTACACTCAGTTACGCAAGCTGAAGTTAGGGTAGCCTTCAGCTGACGTAACCAAGTGTAATTACATCGGGACAGGGGGAGTGCATTAGAGCTACGCTGGCCATACTTACTAACTGCATCACAGCATAACTCTGGATCAGTCCCAATGGACATAAATCCATAGCGGTGTTTAAAATGACACATCACCTGTACTCCCAGGGTGATAGAAAGCGTGTGTGAGTGTCCCCCATCTGCACCAGGCTATCCACATAACTGGTGTCTATGGTGCTGATGTCCACAATCATACTGCTAGGTAGACGCCGGCCTCTCCTCCCTGTACATCTGTCTCTGGGCTCTGCAGGGACATCTTCATCCCTGGGCACTTCCAAAGGACCCACCTCTGACAGATCCCACTCTGGTAGTAAGGCCGAGGAGCAAGGAGACACAAGGGCAGCCATCTGAGCAACAAATGATAGACCAGGATATAAATTACTACTTATACTCACATTATAAAAAGCAAAAATACAAACAATAAAAGACTTTGAGTTGTGTGATAGAGGCAGCAAATCTCAACATGAAAGTGATGTGGAGTGTGATAGAGACAGCATATCTCCACGAGAGTAATGTGGAGAATCCTGTCCAGGTTTTAAAGCTACAGCAGGGAGACTGCTGTGGTCAGGTTTGGGCTAATCAACAGCACCTGTGCTCTGCTCATATAAGTGTTTCAGAGACAGAGGGTCAGGACTCTTGATGGTGGAATAGCTGCCCAAGGGTTGGGGTATGATAGGGACCACTGGAACAACTAAAGCATCGTGAGAATGTAACACCTATGCTGCACTGCAAGAACAACTTGCTGTTGGTGATGTTGCTGACCTGCTATGCTGTCTGACTGATTTGGAATAAAAGAGCTTTACTTCAATTCCTCCATGTGATGTGCATCCTTATCACATATGGCGCCCGAACAGGGACAACAAGCTGCAGATGATGTATGAAGAGCTTAAAGAGCTGAGGAAAAGTGGGCAGGAGCGAGAGAGGCTGCCTATGCTCACTTCAGCTGATGACGTTGAGGCATTCCTCTGCACATTTGAGTGCATGGCCATGCGATTGGAATGGTCTGAAGAGGAGTGGTCTGACAAGCTGGCTCTTTCTTTGACAGGGGAGGCACAGAGAGCCTATCTGGATGTGTCTGTGGCCCAGTCATGTTCCTACCCTGAAGTTAAGAAGGCTATATTCGACAGAATTGGAGTGATGGGTCCCAGCAAAGCCCAAAAATTCCATGACTGGCAGCTGGAAGGTACTGAGCCTCCCAGGATTCAGCTGGTCAAACTTGCCCGGCTGGCTAATGCTAATGCACGTAAAAATTTGGCAGCGCAAATTGTGGAGAAAGTTGCACTAGACCAGGCTATGCGGGTTTTAGACCGTTCAGTGCAGCCGTGGGCCTTTCAGGCTGATCCCGAGACATATGAGGAGCTGGCAGTGGTTATTGAGTGGCACCTGACCCTGGAGAAAGTTAGTAAAGTCAGGACAGGATATGTACCAGTACCAAGCCCCAAACTCAGGTCCCAGTCATCAAGCCAAAGGCCCCGCCTCCTATAGTGTGCTTTGAGTGCGGTGAATCTGGTCATGTGCGGCGGGACTGCCCAAAATGGGGAGTGTTGATGGATTGCAGTGCGGTAATGCGACATTAGAAAGAGTTTAGGGCGATAGGTTGAGTGGTCTATCAAAGGGTGGTCTGTCGAAACTGAAGTAAAAACATTGGGCCGGATCCAGAACTACGTCTGCCGTACGTTTATTCGCGGAGCGTATTTTTGTGCACGTAAGTTCGCTACACTCCCCTCGGCACACCCCTTGCACGGACGTATTTTGTCAGGATACGCTTCCCAAACCCTACCTTAACTTTTTCCAACGTAACCGCTGTCATACGCACGCGTACGTATGGGCTGAATGAATTTACGCAGCTAAGCACGCCCATACTGTACACTTTAAATACCACCCCCCGCCTACTTCACATATTTCAGACGTATTTTCGAGTAACGTAAATTTGGCACGCCCACACGTAAGTATTTACGTGACATATACGTGAATGGCCCATACGTTCACAATTACGCTACGTGAATGTGCGTATTTTCTATGGTGCGCATACGTAGTGTGTTCTAAACAGCGATTTTACGTGTCCGCCACGCGTAAATTCGCTTCGACGCGTAGTTCTGGATCAGGCCCATTGTTTATAACCTAAATAAAAGAAGTAATATTCTACATATTAGGTGAACAAAGAACTGAGGAAATGTGCAGGAAAATGTAAACTCTCTTTTACGCAACTATTTGCGTGTGTGAAAGTGTGGGCATACTTTCGCAGACTTTTATATTCAAAATTACACATTAATAAACACACTGACAAACACTTTCATATAGGACTTGTTTATGTTTAATGTCTTCATGCGTTCCTATTTATTAAAACTGTGCTTTATCTTTGTAGATGGTTTAATCAACAAATTGCCGCTGATCGATGAATGAATGTTGTAATTATGTAATGTTTATAGTCATAGGGTAGATAAAAATATCATTTTAATTGTTAGTTTAGCCACAAGACTGCATGTAGTGGCTGCAAGTTGTGAACATTAGAATATGATATGTGTGTGACAGTGAATATGCTGATGAACCTTCGGGAGAAGGACAATGGAAGACCCCAGGACCAATAACGAGCTAGGAACCGAAGAAGGTCGTGAGATCCCTCCAATCAACGAACATTCGGCGAACCCTTTCATCATTGTATATAAAAGGACGATCTTGTGGACATTGTATTTCAGAAGGCATTTGTTCTTTCCCATGATCTGGTCACGCTGCTATCGGGAGGCCGGCACTTTTGGTTAACTGTTTCCCTGCTAAGATAAACACACTTTTGTGGGTAGGACCGCATCTTCGATTCTGTGGTATTTTCAGGTATATTTGTGTATAACTACGTACTGATGCACGTGGTACTTTTGGGGTACTTTGACTCAACACAGGACAGAGCGGATTAATTAAAAGAAACTTCAAGGCAACTAGAAAATAAAGAATTTTCCACTATACTTCCTAGTGATCCTACAGATGTCTATCTTAAGGATCTTAAGAAATTATTAGATGAGGCCTTAATTAAACAACTAATAAAACACCAATTTTTATTTGTACCCCACCCTGTCATTGCAAAATACCACCACCTCCCTAAACTGCATAAAAATATGAAATGTTCTCCAGGATGCGCGATTATATCTGCTTAAAAGTTGCTATAAGTGTGGGAGTTCACGCTGCATTACATGTGAATATGTTGCTCACAGATCATTACTTACTCTATAAGGGTGTTGAATATAAAATCAATAGTTTTATTAACTGTAACACAATATATGTAATTTATGTTCTGAAATGCCCATGTAACTTGTTATATGTAGGCATAACAATATGAGCACGAGATTTTTGGAATACCGTCGGAGTATTCTGAAGAAATCTAATTAATTCAGTGTCTCTAGACATTTTCTGGAACATCACAATAGCAACCCAAAAGATCTTATACTGTATGGATTAGAGCTTATCCCCCCGACCGAGAGAAGGGAAGATAGGTTCAAAAAGCTTTGCACTAGAGAAACATTTTGGATCTATGCAAGTTTGAGCCCTAAGGCCCTTAATGAAATGCTGGAACTAAATGGGATATGCTGAATTTTTGGAATGTGCTTCTGTATCATTTGGGTGCTTTTCTTTAGCTATGTCTTACAGACATTGGCTTTTATCTGCTACAAGTACGTTTAATTCAATTCTGATATTGGACGGGGGAACCCTGTGGTGTTGGGCGGCGCATGCGTCCAGTTGCTGTGCAATAGTGTTCCCATATAACTATTGCAGTATAACCATCTTGATGTGTTTAGGGCCTGTCTTATTTATTAACTACCAATTACTATAAGATCATATATGGATCGATTTGTCCAACAATTGGAAGATGCTACTATAGAATTCCATGATCTGGATTGCTTCAATATGTATGTGGAAGTTAGTACTTGATAATTAACATTTCTATGTTTAAGAATTTGTTTATTTATATTAGTTATATATTTTTATCCTTTGTTTTTATTTTTTATATATCTTCACTTTGCTAGTTATTCTAATCTATAAAGAGTAAAATCTATTGCTGTTGCATATTTAAATTTGAAGTGATGAACCCTATTTATAAGAGGGATAGAAAAGATGATTTATAGGAACAAGGATAGAAAGGTGATTTATGATCTCTGATAAAATCAGAGATCGGCATCAAAGTCTGATGCCAATCAGAACACCCCTTTGACTCTGGCTGTAGGACAGTGTAGAGAGTCTTTGTCCATTAAAATCCTCTGTCTAGGCATCTCTTTGCCCCTCTATAGTATAGTGAGCTGCCACCCTTCCTGCCACTGTTATGCCACTATATTTTATAGATGTGCTCTGTTCTTTTACAATTCCCAATGTTGCTGCTGTCTTTAACCCATAGTTTTTGGTTAAAGCAGCCTGACCCTAAGACTCCCCCTTCTGCAGCCTGACCTTAAGACTCCCCTCCCCACAGCCTGACTTTAAGACCCCCTCCACACAGCCTAACCCTAAGACTTCCCTTCCCAGTAGCCTAACCCTAAAACTCCAAGTCCAGCCTGCGTTCCCCTGACCCGATCTTCAGACACAGGGAGGGTCAGTTACATGCCTATGAATAGGTGAAGTGTTGGCCGTGAGGCCACTAGGTAGGTGAAGTGTTGGCCAGGAGGCCACTAGGGGCGGCTTTTAGGGAAGATTTTGTTCCATTAGCTTAGTGGGTCCTTTATACTTACTTTATACTTTGATAATACTGATAATTATGATAATCCAACAACACTAATACCATGGATAATTTTGGAATTTGGAGAAATTGTCTGGAGATTTTACATTTCGCCTCTGTCTATGATACTTTTTTAAAATGTTGAATTAAAGAACTTAATTTTTAACTTGAATTGTTTCCTTTTAATTGGATGTTGACAGTTTTGCCTTAAAGGTACAGTGCACTCAGAAATTAGTTTGCTTTTCTAGACTACTCTTAGTTTTTGCCTTTCACATATGTATTACTGAACTAATTGAGTTGCGCCTCCCTATATTGGGAGTATTTCCATTTATTTTTAATTAATTTGGTTGGTGTGGTTATTTGTATGCTACTTATCTAATCCTAAGACTCCCCTCCCCACAACCTGACCCTAAGACTCCCTTCCCTGCAGCCTGACCCTAAGACTCCCCTCTCCACTGTCTGACCCAAGTACTCACCTCTGGTTCAGTGCTAGTCTGCAACACGTGTTACATTAATAAGAATACTTTCATATTTAAAAAAAAAAAATTAAAATATAAGTTGCTATTCCTTCCTTACATTTACATTCTAACAGAGGCGTCCTATTAAGCCTAACTTCCATACAGAAGTAAACAAAGATAACAGCACTAATTAATCAATAGATAAATAAATAAATATATAGGATGGCTATGATGAACAAAAGTTAGAACGGCAACCTGATGTACATTTATTAAACAGGACAAAAAGTAACAATAAAATAGCAAATAAAAAATACCAGTGGGCATGCATGCACTTATTAAATCAATTCAAATTAGATCCGTAGGAACAGGAATATTATCCTCAAGTTATTTAGATCCTTAAGCAGTTATTGCACAAAGCGGTAATAGATGCCAAAGAAAAGTAAAGTAGCTTGCCGTGTACTTATGCAGAGGAGACTGTATAGGACTAGTGCAGCTTGGTGTGTGCAGGCTGGGTATTTACCCGATCTCCGGGAGTTGATGTAAAACCGTCCAGAACCTCCTCTCAACACGTCCACAAATCAGCTGCTAAGATGGAAATAGAGGTGGCCACCCTCTAGATAGCAGCCGCGCTGCTCCGTGCTCCAAATACTTTGCTGGCACAATTTGAAATCTCCTCTCCTCTGCTTAATTACACGGCAAGCCATTTTTTCTATCTTTGGCACCTATTACTGCTCTGTATAATAACTGCCTAAGGATCCAAACAACTTGAGGCATAATCCTATTCCTACGGATCTAATTTGAGTTGATTTGATTAGTGCATACATGCCCACTGGTATTTTTAATTTGCTATTTTAATATTTGTGTCCTGTTCAATAAATGTACTTTACATCAGGTTGCCGTTCTAACTTTTGTTCATCATAGCCATCCTATATATTTATTTATCTATTGATTAATTAGCACTGTTATCTTTGTTTACTTCTGTTTGGTTTTAGGAGAACAGCAATTTCTCCCAACAGCAGCTGCCTCCTTTTTAGCGCCTAGGTTTTTTTATATACTAACTTCCATACAGTCAGCATTATGCTGTACTGTTCTGCTCATGTGCGGCGTATTTGGACTCATAGCTGCATTGTGCTAAGATGCTTTGTGCCCGTGCCCTGTGTATTTGCTGTCTAATTGCTTGCACAAAAGCACTGTTGTGTTTGCATTTGGATGAAGTGCTCACTAAGCTGATTGGCCTGTGCCTCTTCATCACCCCACTCTCTTTAGATGAAATCACTTTGGAGTTTATAGAGTTGACTATTTTATAAATCTCCCCCTTCGTGTATACACGTGGACAATAGAATAGATTTTAAGGCGCTGACTCACAACTAATAATGTTCCTAAATATACGCAGGCTGTATGTGTATCTTGGCGTTTGTATGCGATTCGATCTTTCAAGAGCCAAAGCTTATCTTTAAGTTCAGATACAGATGCAGGGGACAGGGTTTAATTATAAGCGTTAACATAAAAACGCTGGTGAACAGACAAACCAAGAAATACAGCGCAATACATTTTATTGTACAATAAAAGGTAGATAGGAACAATGACATCTACAGCAGAGAGTTTACTTACACTTATCATTGAGGTGACAGTGACTATAATGCTTTTTGTAGTCTTGTTCTGGGTTATATTTAAAATTATCTTGTTTCAAATATGTTTATTATGTATCATTTTATGCAGAAATTTAACCCCTTTAAGTCCAGCTTTTGGAATCTTCATTTTTTGACCCTGTAGTCTCTGTAGCAGTTATCATTTATCTCTAGTTGTAAAGTTTCTTGAAGAGCAGCTTGTAAATCAATAAACATCAGGTTTTATGGTGTCTAGATTTGTTACATATTATCATGGTATAAAATGTCTCCTAACACACATGAATTATTTTAAATTTATAGTGGAATTTATGTATAAAGCAGTAAAATTCTTCTCAAATACTAAAAACAGTCATAGTAACATAAACATTAATAATATAACTGGAAGACGAGACTCTCTCTTCTCCTCCTAATAACAACATGGAGGAAGGATGGTTTCCTGGGGATAGTATAGATCAGTAATAAGAAACAGTCATAGTAACATAAACATTAATAATATAACTGGAAGCCGGGATTCTCTCTTCTCCTCCTAATAACAACATGGAGGAAGGATGGTTTCCTGGGGATAGTATAGATCAGTAATAAGAAACAGTCATAGTAACATAAACATTAATAATATAACTGGAAGACGAGACTCTCTCTTCTCCTCCTAATAACAACATGGAGGAAGGATGGTTTCCTGGGGATAGTAACTGGAAGACTCTCTCTTCTCCTCCTAATAACAACATGGAGGAAGGATGGTTTCCTGGGGATAATCAGTAATAGGTGACAGTCGGGGTAACACATGTACAGCCCACAGTGACCAGCTCAGCTCACAGTCTGTAGGTGTAGTCACAGGCTTTCTGCTCCCGCCGTAGAACCATTATCTCCTGCTGGATGGGATAAGACATCAGATCTGGGATCTCATTACCATCCGCGTCTACACAGGAGACTCGCAGACAATTGGCTTCAGCAATCACATTGGGGAATCTGTTGGGATCTGCGCTGACACTGAAATAACATGAAAATGGAACAAATTAGAAAAATGACACAGATCTTGGTGATATGGTGAACAATGGACATAAATCCATAGACGTGTTTATAATGACACATCACCTGTACTCCCAGGGTGATAGAGAGCGTGTGTGAGTGTCCCCCATCTCCACCAGGCTATCCACATAACTGGTGTCTATGGCGCTGATGTCCACAATCATACTGCTAGGTAGACGCCGGCCTCTCCTCCCTGTACATCTGTCTCTGGGCTCTGCAGGGACATCTTCATCCCTGGGCACTTCCAAGGGACCCACCTCTGAGAGATCCCACTCTGGTAGAAAAGCCGAGGAGCAGAGAGACACAAGGGCAGCCATCTGAGCAACAAATGATAGAGCAGGATATAAATTACTTCGTATGCTCACATGTTATAAAAAGCAAAAATACAGACAATAAAAGAATCTGAATCATTATAAGGCATTAATATGCATTTGTTCAATGAGAATTCCAGGTATTAGATTTCTTGTTTCCCACATTAACTCTCAACTAAAAGAACCTCTGAGAGTCCTTTGTTTGGATTCTTAGGATGCAAGGCGCTCAAAACCAAGCAATGTTCCTGTGTTCATGTATAAGTATATATGCTCAGCCGCTAGCTCAATATAGCTCTCAAGTATAGGACCCAAGAATTTTGGGGAGCAGGACAAAGCGGCTGCCCTCTGACCTCTATGTGACCCCTGACATCACATATATACTCAGTGCATTGCAGAGCTTCAGTGATGATTACCAGCAGTCTGATGCACAGGGGAGGCCTATCCGCATATGTGCCACTCTCCAGGAGCCAGTATTGGCGGTAGGATACCTGTACCTGCTGCTGTGGCGCTAAAGTGAGTATTTTCGGACCCCATCTGTCTTTGAGTCCGGTACAAAAGACCTGGCTGTCCCTCTGATGGCGGCTGTGGTAGCGAATCATGTCAACGGCGAGACAGCCGAAAGCTAATTTTTGGCTGTCTCTATTTCAAATAGGCAGCCATTTTAGAATTTTGTTTTTAGAATGGGTAAGAGTGCTGATTGGCATACTTACCCATTCATATTTTGCAAATGCCAAGACCCATCGGACCCACCGGATGACGGAGAAGCGAGTAGCACTCTATGGGGACTTTTAAGTTTAGGCTGTGGGGAAGGGAGGTTTATGGTAATTAAAGGGTAGGGTTAGGGTTAGCGTTATGGAAAGGGAGGGTTAGGGTTAGGCTGCAGGGAGAGGAGTCTTAGAGTTAGGCTGCAGGGAAGGGAGGGTTAGATATATATATATATATAATGTTAAGAAGAGTGGTTTATTCAGACCCTTCAACATGACCCATTCCATTAGGTACAATTTAATCTGCTCCTGAGCTTAGAACTGTCACTCACCTGGTTTAAATGAACTTACTGATATTTAAAAAAAAACTATTTGCCTTCTACAAAGGTGGTTCCCATAGTAACTGACAGTTGGAATTAAAGGAGCAGAGTATTTTGTACCTAATGGAATGGGTCATGTTGGAGGGAATGGTTTATTGCTTACAAGTAACCAATTACTAGGTTTCCCGGCAGCCTGATCCCTCCTCAACATGGCTTCTGCATAGATTACAGGGAGACCAGACCTCAGGTTAGCAATGCCTTAGTCATCCTTGGGTACACAGAATGTTTCACACAAGGAGGCTGACTTGAGAAATGGGAAAGCGAACAGATCGGCACCTAACTCACCCTTCCTGCTCATAACCCCCCCCCGTTTTTAGGTACCTTATGGCAGTTTAGTGGCATAGAGCTCCCTTATCTTACCGTGCGCAGTTTCCTTCCTTAGAAGGAAGAAGGAAATTACGCACGGACATTGGGGTAGATCCAGACCTAAGTGCTTGTTACGTTTCATTGCGTAGCGTGATCACTATGCACTCCCATAGGCACTGCCACTCGTACGTACTTTGCCCATTTTCCGCCTCCCAAACCCTACTCTAACTTTTCAAAGCGCAACTACTGACGTACCTATAGGCTTCACGTACGCAACTGCCTAAGCACCGCCCATACTGTATGATTTAAATGCCTCACCGCGCCTCCAAAGCGTTATTACGGGTGTCACGCCCCTTTGTGCGCAGTTATATACAGTTGATACGTGGCTGGTACGTACGTTCCGAGTTATGTGGTGTAACATCTGCCATGCGCATGCGCAGTTAGTACTAATGGGCGATTTTATGTCAGCGGCTAGCGTAAAATCGCTTGCGTACGTAGTTCTGGATCTGGCCCAATGCCTCTCCTCGCCTCCCCCTTCCACTTCTACCGAAGCACTCCCCGAAGCGGCATCACACCACCTCTTTCAACCTAAACTACTCCGCGCCGTCTTCAAAGACCTAACTAGTACGTAGAGGGCCTGATTCAGAGATGCGATTGCGAAAAGATCGCAAATATACGCACCTTTGCTAAGATCCTAGCAGGTTCCAGCCCACTGCAAAAACAGACACTCCCCTTGCAAACAGCGGTGGATCTTAAACTTAGACCACCATTGACTTGCCTTAACTATACGCTGTCATTTGGGATCTTAACTGACGTGGGAGCGTTCATTTAAGATCCTAAGTGTCAGTCCTCGCCCACTTTCTCTCATTTCCCTGCCTCCCCCCGCCCCTTTCCATGCAAATCCTTAAGATCTTAAAGATTCGCTGCACTTAAGATCTTAAGTGCTTGCGTGCGATTCAAACTTACGCTCTTAGCGAACTTACGCTCCTAACCGCTACGTAAACGGCGTTGCACTATTACTACGCATGCGCAGTTTTGCGAATTTTCTAGGATCTTAAATATACGCTCCTAAGTGCCGCTAAAATCGTATCTCTGAATCAGGCCCAGATAGCGTAAATGTAGCACTGTGCATACACTGGAGGTACATTCATTAAAATACGCACCTAAAAAGCCAGAGTTTCTTAGGAGTGAATAGAGTCCTTGATTTTACCTTCATTGCACTATTCTTTCTGGAAAGGCTTTAAAGGACTGTACGTTATTTATCTAATTCAGTATCTTGTTCCTTAGGTATGATTACTACCACTGTTACCTGTGCTCCTCTGCATTCGTTTAACATAGTTTTTGGGGTAGCGCTGTTGATAAACTGAATGCTTCACTTTTTGTCTATGACTCAATGTTATACTGTTCAGTATTTGTATGTTTAAAAGGAGAAAAGAAACTCATCTGCACCCCCTACTTTGCAAAGTAGTCCGGCCACATATGTACTTCTTTTTTGCCTATTGGGCCTCACTCTGAATTAACGGCATTATAATCAAGAGAGGAAAAGTTCTTGCAATTCTTCAGCCTGAGATGCCTTCAGGACAATTCTCCATTCCATAATGGGGGTTTCCTAGGCAGGTGTCATTTTTGAAAGGTAGATGTCTATTCCATGATTTCTTTAAGTAAAACAATGCTAGGTTAGGCTATGAATTGTAGTCTCTGAAGGTCAACAAAGGTCAACTAAGCTTCTCCTACATTTAATTTGCAAAACTCAATGTGAATATCATTGTTACAGAATAAGACTCAATTGACACATCATGTAAATAAAAAAAATCCCCCAATTAAGTGGACATAATATAGACTGCAGAAACCAGATTAAGCATTAAGAACAACAAAAGGATTAATACATTTGTGTGCATCAGTTTTAAAATCACTCCCACCAAAACCTTATTATCTTTATAAGCAGCTATTCTAGTATATCAAGGTGAAAAAACTGAAGTTATTGAGACTACTTACATAGACCAGTGATGCACCTGTAAATATCATTCTGCTTTCTCTATCGAGTGCTGTTTATGTTTCCAATGATCTGGTATTTTTAATTCTACATCCCAAATATTCTCAGTATTTATACTGTATTTTGCTCCCAGAGTGGATTCCATTTCTGAAGAATAAAAAATCCTGGAGTTTTGTCTCTGCAGCCAGAGAGTGAATGGAACCTGGTATTCCGGACTGCCAACGCATTCTCATACAGTGTTATGTCAGTGGATAGAGAAAGGAAACCAGTACACGGCTCCACTGTACTTCCCCAATGTCAGGCTGTAAATCATATGTATCTGGACTATCACCCGTTATCTTGGATCATAGAGATAAAACATTTTAATAAGTTCATCAAACACTAGTTTGTAAAAACAAGGTTAACAGCAACTGGTTATCTTACATCGGAATTATCAAAGTTATCCACAGAAACCATGAAACTGAAGCGGAAAAAAAAAGCAAAACTACATTTTTGGATTAAGGAAATTGGAACTATTTTACCCGCACTAAAATGGCCCAGGACTCATACTTCCTTTTTACAAGGAGTTATCCAACTCACCAAACAACAATATATCCTGAAACTATTTACCAGTCCACTTGGCCATGTCCATAATTTAAATTCTAAAATCCCTTAAACAAAATCCTAATTTATAGAAGTATTCTCAATCCTAAAGAGAGCCAATTAACACCACTTGAAATATTCCACCACTGTAAATTAATTTAAAATTTATAAAACATCAAGCTTCATTTTGGTGATTGTTCAATTTGTGCTGTAAGGGTTGAAATAAAGTTATACGTAAAATAACTAGTACTCCATTTTGTATTTAGTAGATTTATTTTGTATGCATGCATTTATAAGAAATCAAAACTTAGAAGAAATTAACATTTATCAAAAATAATGAGGTGTTGTAGTAGTTAAGCTTATCTAGAGAAATAGTTGCAAGATAGAGTTGTAGGAAGGAAATGTCCTCTTTACGGAAATGTCCTCCTTATAGCTGTAGCTTTGAAGATGACAATTATTAACGAGTCTGCGGTTAGGTATATTTTACTATTTTGCTAATTAAGAAATTCTAAAAACTTGTGTACATGACAGGCTCACTATAAAGTAGAATTCATTTTGGATGACTTAATGAAGCGTGTGTCTCAATCTGATTCTGCAGCCGGCTGTCTTAGACTAAATTATCCTGACAGAACGAAGACCCTTGTAAGACCCTCTCCATGGAAGGTCCAGGTGGGGGAACACCTTCAACAGTGCCATTAAATAATATCTTTACGCTATAGAATTATTCTCTCTTTCTCAAGGGATGGATAGTTTTGGTGGGGTGTATATAGAGTTTATCTGGAACCAAAATAATTTAAATATTAAAACATGAACAGGACTTTCACAGAAGTTGCCTTTTGCCAACCATACATTTTGTCTGACTCTCAACCGAGCACTATGAGAAAGACACACTCCCCATTGTGTGATTCTACTTAGAGCCTTACTAAAGACGAAAAAAAGTGTGAGTATAACTTACCTTATATTCTGTCCGGTGGTTAAGCCGGTGGTTATTGCCCAAGGGTGTGCCGCTTCTCTTTCTATGTGGAGATTGGGAGAGGAAGACGGACACTATATCTAAGAAGAAAAGAAAAGAATAAAGAAGAGGACAATAAATATCTTTGAATATCCATTTACTGCAAAGAAACAAGAGAAGAACCATGTGAGTAGTGACAATCCTCGTTTTTATTCTCATTGCATTAATGATACAACACATGGGGACTTCTCTTTATTCTTTTTGAGGACTGATAACGGATAAGGAGAAAAGAAGTGATCATCCGGAGTTCGTGTTATAACAAGAACTATTTAATATAACCCCACGAACACTTCCCTTCCATTGTTTTTTGTATTGTGTCACCCGCCCAATTTATATTTTGGACTTTAGAAAACAGAAGTTCTTAAGGATACATTGTACCTTTCTTTTGTTGACCTTTTCAAATAGATCTTACCTTTTTAACTTGACGTCGATCAATAGATTTATTAACTTCTCTGGGGCAATACCCCTGTGCATATTGTTTTGTCAAAACCGATATATTACCCACTACATCTAGAACATGGCTTTCACTGAAACAAGGGCTGCTCAAATGAAATGGTTGTGTTAACTGCCTGTTTCTTTTACAGGGTGAATTTATCCAACATCCTACAAGCATTTATCATTTTGAAATACAACAGAGATTCTATTGTGACATTAGATTTTTGGTGTATATTATAATTTGTTCTTGTCCCAAGATCTGTGCGGGCAAATCTCTTCGGATGCTTAAGTAGATTTCATTACACCACTCCTCAATTAAGAAAGCCTTTAGCTCAATGGATTGTAAAACACCCCCTATAGGTTTCCAAACCTGTCCTCAAGGCTCCCCAACAGTACATGTTTTCCAGATCTCCTTGCTGGAGCACAGGTGTGTTCATTATTGACTGTTAAAAAGATCCAACAGGTGGTATAATGATATACCTTGTTCTGTAGGTAGATCTGAAAAACATGCACTGTTGGGGAGCCTTGAGGAAAGGTTTGGAAACCACTGCCCTACAGGTTTCTCCCTTACAAAGGGGTGGACATAAACATTTGCTCAGCTAGGCTGATTTATTTATTTTACACCTTGGCCCCTCAGTCGGATCCAAGTACTAAACCTTTTCAGTTTCTTCTAAATGAATGACTTAAAGCAAAGTACAACACAGCTTCACTGCTTAAAGAGGTTTCATCATTTTTCCTTCATTCACCAATGGAACGGAGTGAAGGCTTCATCACCCCTTTCAGACCGACACCTGGTGTGGTCTGCAGTCTACCCCACCATGACACTTGAGTGGTGGCATCAAAAAACCCTATCGATTTTAAATGCAGATTTGGTGGGGACACTGCATAAGTGTAAAAGATGCAGGTGTAGAATACATTATCTTTAGAATACACTATAAGGAAAGATGTGATTTTTTATTTTTTTTTAAATAAACAACAAATACTATAAAAATTGCTCCTTGATATACGTTTACAATCCCTGTATTCCTATTACATTATTAACACCCCCACTTTTGTATATAATTATTGCACTGGGACGATCTCTAGCTGTGAGTGTATGAGCTCATATTCTCATTATCTGATACTGATAAGAGACAGCTGTGTTAATGCGCGGCACCATTGCCGTCTGGTTAATCAGTAAATAAGGGATTCCATAGACGATAAGATGAAGTTTTCCCTGTAATTTATTTAGCTTTATATGTTTAATATTCTGTTTTGGGTAAATCAGAAAACCCATATTCTATAGAAACTGCCCATTACTTTCCATGTGTTTCTGGAAATGCCAGAACTGATTGTGTTACTTATAAAATGAGGATGTCTATAACGGTCACCATGCAGTTCACAACAGGAGCTCCAGCAATCACATCTATAGAACAATGGCCGGTCATTGGATAATATCAGTGGTAAGATAATATACTATGTATCTAAATGTAACAATAATATGGGAAGGGGGATAACTATTTCACTATAAAACGTATTTAACGTCATAAATTTATGTACAAACACTTTGTGCCCCATTGGAGTGTACCAATTTCACAGCCAATCAGCCTACAACACGACAAACCCAGGGAGACTTTGCACTGCACATAAATAGAGCCCGTGATTTGTCTTGGAGTTGATATATTTGTTATATAACTCAGATATTTATAATGGAATGAGCTGCAAAAATCTATGTCATTTCTTCCACGTTATGCAGAACCTTGTTCTTATGAGAAAGTATTTAGCATTCTTCTGGCCAGATACATTTTGTTTAAGATATTTGTATACCTTTTTTTTTCCTTGTTTCATAGGTGGCTTCTGTTTTAATGTTCCTGAGCCTCAGCTCTCATGTCCAGGGAGCACAGAAGCACCCCCATCACAAGAAGGAATGGGATTCTGACAAAGACATGGGTGGGAGCTGTCCATTCATGCTGGACACCACATACCCTCCTCGTGTGAAGGTTGATATGAAGGTCAGCAGTGAGACTTATGTACAAACCTTGACCAACAGCATCAGGAGCCGCTCAACGTCACCGTGGGCCTATAGGTGAATATCTTTAAATGTATCATTTAGATTTTTATATAGAACTTAAGAAAAAAAACGGTGGAATTTTTTTTTTAACATACCGAATGCCTAATCTTAGACCATAACATAACCCAGGTTTAATATTTGAATACGTATTCCCAACAAACACTTAAAAATCTTACTTCTAATACAGTTATTTATCAATGATATCGTAATTGTCAGCATTTCTATAAAAGAAAAAAATAAACCAATGTATGTATCTAGATTTCTAAATATAACTTATAATCACAAAGCAGCAAATCCTCCAATCCCAGTGATTAAAGTCATGAAATGCATTAAGTTGAGCAATAAAACCATGTCACGAGGAATGGAATGCCGACTATAGATATTAGGTTCTTTAGCATCAAAATAAGTTTTATTTAGGGTTATGCCACAATGTGTAACTCCACTTGATGTTTATTTCCAACAGTGTTAACGAGGACAAGAACAGATACCCATCAGTCATTAATGAGGCAATGTGTCTCCACAAAGGCTGCGTGGACTCACAGGGAAATGTCGATCTCAATATGAACTCAGTCCCCATCAGACAGGAGATCCTGGTTCTGCGGCGAGAGATGAGAGGATGTATCCCCGTCTATAAGCTGGACAAACAGCCGGTCACTGTGGGCTGCACCTGTGTCCATCCTGTTATCCAATATCTCTGACCATCTACCAGATAAAATTATATAATTTATTATGGTGTGTGAAAACTGCCAATTTATTTTTGTTAAAAAAGTAATTATATTGAAATATTTATATTTAGCATTGTATTTATTGAATAATCTTATTTTACATAACTTTTTTCTATTTATATTAACTTATGCTAGTTATATTGTATTTATTCTGCCTATTTTATGTCAAAATACTAATTTAATAAAGTCTTGGAACTAAACACAAGTAATATGGAAACTGCCTTTAATGTTCACACTAGGAATGGTAATACAGCACCAGAAAGCAAATCACTAAAGCTCCATCACACGAACATCAATGGATAAATCAGTTTTGCTAAATTGTTCTAGAGAGCATAAAATGTTCTAGAAAATGGACAATCATGCTGTAGGTCTTGGAATGTTAAGGAACCTAGTTGTAAATATTAAGAATGAGGTCACATGTCTACAACCCTAAAAAACTATAAGCAAGCGAATAAGGTTGTGAATAGCTGTGGAGTAGGGTTTACGGAGTTTTATTTTTGTATGTACTGATCAATAGTACAAATAGCCAGAATGTATACAGGCATCAACTGGTGTTTATTACCTGTGTATTTGTATTATGTTGTATTTCATCAATACTACAGTCATCAAGGTCAGAAAAGACGTTTGTCGTGCTTTCATAAATTAATAGTTCCGTTATCGTCTAAACAGCCAACACAGACTGAGCGGTCCATACATGCATGCGTTTGATTGCCTAAATATATGATCAAATAATCTGCTGCAGTGGCCGAAGGGGAAATTTAGAAGTGGGGGGGTGGAAATGTCAGCATCAGATGTGTCTTGAGTTTGGCAAAGTTAACAGGTCAACAACGAGAAATCACATTGTGTACATGTCATGTGGGTCACGATTTCTACACTGAACGCTTCATGTTTAACTAAATGATCTGGTTACCGCTAGGGAAAAAACAATGATAGCTCCCTCATAGGGCTGTTTCTAGGGGCAGGTGAGCCTTATTGTCCCCTCGTTCTGTTTGTCCAACCAACCTTATTGCCCCTCCTTTTGTGTAACCATCCAGCTTTATTGCACCTTCCTTCTGTGTGTCCAATCAGTCTTATTGCCCTCCTCTTTACTTGTGTCCAGTCAGCCTTACTGTCCCCTCCTTCTGTTTTTCCAACCAGCATTATTGCCCCTTCTTTTGTGTGCCCATCCAGCCTCATTGCTTTCTCTTTATTTGTGTCCAGTCACCCTTATTGTCTCCTCTTTCTGGTCCATGTTCAGACCACTGGACATATTGCATATACGTCCAGTGTTTACCGAAATTGTATACTGCACATGCGTAGTAATTTTTTTACGTAGACCGCATCTACACAACAAAAAGATACGTAGATTATGTAAAAAATTGACTACGCATGCGCAGTATCCAATTTCGGACATGAATGCAATACATCCGGTGGTCTGGATATGGGCCAGAAAGGGGAGACAATAAAGTTGACTGGATGCAAATAAAGAGGGGTCAATAAGGCTGGCTAGACAAGGGGGGCAAAAGGCTGTCTGGTCACACAAAAGGAGGAGCAATAATGTTATGAATCTACCTGCAACTTGAATCAAGGAATACAGAAGCCCAAATTAAAGATAAGAGATTTATTGACAGAGTAACAGAGTCCAACGGATGGGAATAAACAAATGTCTGGCAAGGTAAACTGTAAAGCAACAGTGCCATGAGTTGCAGGATGTCAGGAACAGAGATTCAGGTACTTCTGGGATCAATGGTGCAGTGATGCAAGGTAGGCTGTTCAGGTCTGCAGGATTGCAGGAGCAGAGATGTAGGTACTGCTGGGACCAGTGGTGCAACAATGCAAGGTAGGCAGGCCAGGTCTTCAGGACTGCAGGAGCCAAGATGTAGGTACTGCTGGGACCAGTGGTGCAACGATGCCAGGAAGACAGTTCCGGATTGCAGTACACAATGTGGCAGAGGTAGATACGGCACAAGTAGGCATTTGTGTAGAGAGAAAGGTACACTGTAGCAAGGCACCATGTGCCAGAGATAGGTGCAGCACAGGTAGGAATAATGCAGAGGGTACGACACACTGAGGCAAGGCACTATGTGCCAGAGATAGGTACTGGACAAGTAAGTATGATGTAGAGGGATAGGTACACAGAGGAAAGGCACTATGTGCCAGAGATAGGTACTGCACAGGTAAGTATAATGCAGAGGGATAGGTGCACAGAGGCAAACAGACAGACAGGAGAACTGACAGGATACTCACACCAGACAACAGGCAGGGATAGGAAGGGACAATGGCTGGAAGCAGATACAAAGGCTATAAACATAGATCAAAATAGACGACAGGGAGCAGGAAACTATGAGCTAGAAAGCTAGGAGCAGAAAGCTATGACCGGTAGAGAGTCTTACAGGTGGCAGCTAATTAAAGGGAGAGCCACATCCCCATAGGCTGCTAAAAGCACATGACAAGAAGGCTAAGGTAATCCAGCTGCCGGATGATTAAGCAGGTTCCCTAGCAGGGAGAAATGCTGCAGGGGAAAATCAGGACCGGAGTGCTCAGTTAAAGTACAGAGACATGATTACATGCTGCTGCCATATGCAGTGTGTAACAAATAAGGCTGGCTGGTCACGCAAAAGAAGGGGCAATAATGCTGCTATATTCAATACGTCCGGTGGTCTGAATATGGGTCTCAGTTTGTTTGTCCATCTAGCATTATTGACCCCTTTTTGTGTGCCCAGCCATCTTTATTGCCCCTCCTTTTGTTTGCCCAGTCACCTTATCGCCCCCTCCTTCTGTGTCCAGCCAGTCTTATTGTCCCCTATTTATTTGTGTCCAGTCCTCCTTGTTGTCCCTACCTTCTGTTTGTCCAAGCAGTCTTATTGCCCCCTCTTTGTGTCCAGCCAGTCTTATAGCCCTTTCTTTATGTGTGTCCACCCAGCCTTATTGCCCTCTATTTGTGTCCATTCAGCATTATTGTTCCCTCCTTGTTTGTCCAGTCTTATTGCCCTCTCTATGTGCAGCATCTTTAGGAGTGACCGCTCACCCATATTGTCCCCCCTGTGCCCCCCTTCAGTTTGCCCAGCTTTATTGTCCCTTGTGTCCAGACAACCTTATTGCCCCCTCCTTCACTTTACCCAGCCTTAATGTCCCCCACCTTAGTTGTTTCCACCCATCCTTATTGCGCCTCATTTTGTGCCCAGCAAGAATTATTGCCCCTCTATGTGTCCATTATTGTCCTTTTCCAGTCCAGCTTCCCAATCCCCCATTACAAATCCCCATTCTCAAACTACTTTTTAAACCAACTAATAAACTTACCTTTCCTGTGTCTTCCGGCTCTCTCCTCCACGGGGCGCATTCTGCAGTCTAAAGACGCTCACTTGACCTTAGGTCACTCTTGTGTCTACTAACCAGAGCTGAAGCCAGCTCTGTTAACGGGCGGCAGTTGTCTGTTAGCGGTCCTCTGTGAGACAGCTCTGAGTAAAAATAGAGCCCCTCACGGAATCTTACAATTCTATGAGCAGCTGTATTCTAAAGCACTGACTGAGAGACGGCTCTGAGTAAGAAGTGCCGACATGCCATACCACCGCATACCGGCCACTTCCATCATTGATCTGCTGTATCCAAGTACATTATGTAAATAAAGAAGCAATGCTAATGATAGTGTAAATGAAGTAATGTAGATGAATCCAATATTAATTAGAAAAGTTTATTGGGGAGGAGGCATCAGTCAGTTTTAACATTGGTGATAAGCCATGTACAGATTATGGGCCATGTTCAGAGAACCGTTTTCCTGTGGAGTCGCGTGCGTATTTTTAGGATCGGACTAACTGCGCATGTGTAGTATCTTTATTTATGGAATTTACGTTGAATATACGCACATAAGTGCTGTAGGCACGGACATGTGAAACGTACTTGGGGACATGCGTACGGATGTGCGACATAGAAATACGTACTTGAAAATTTACATGAAAGTGGGTGGAGAGGCATTTAAATGAACGCTTGTGGGCACGACTATAAAGAATTGCACGCACGGAAGACATATACGTTTTTAAGTACACACGTAAAGATCAGAGTCTATGGAGGTGTAAGTCTACGATTAGTGTCGTGGGTGTTGGTAGGTGGTGGCAAGGAATGTGCATGCGTATAATAGCGTACTTCAGTGCACACACATCTCTGAATACTGCCCTATATTTTTATCACCTGCAATTATATGATAGATATATTCCCATAGAAGATGTCTTAGCAAAGAAGCCCCTTAATGACTTAAGTATATCCAAAATTGTTTTTGAAATATATTTCCCATCTCTTCATTTCATGGCAACAGACATTTTTAAATAGTTTCATCCACATTTTCTTTTCAAATGCAAGATTTATGGTGATTTTCTTCAGAAGCATAATACGGGTGCAGCCCCAAACAAGGTATTACAATAAGGCAAAGAGGAAGCAAGAACACTGGTCATCGGGCATCTTAAAGACCCAGTTGGGCACAATAAATATAAGTCTCATTCAGCCTCACTCGTATTCCCCATTGTCGCTTCAGCTCCCAATATCCACCATCATGTCTCTCCAGCCTACCCAGTATTCATGTTTCTCCAGTTCCCAGTATTCATCATGTTTCTCTAGCCTCCCCAGTATTCCCCATCATGTGTCTCCAGCCTCCCCAGTATTCCCCATCATGCGTCTCCAGCCTCCCCAGTATTCCCCATCATGTCTCCAGCCTCCCCAGTATTCCTCATTATGTCTCTCCAGTTCCCAGTACTCCCATTTCATGTCTCCAGCTCTCTGTATACACATCATATGACTCCGATGCAGCAGTTATACTGGACAGCTGAAAGGAGTTTGCTATCAGCTGTCCTGTGTAACTTCTGCTGCAGTGGCTGATAGCAGGAACACCCTTTTCAGCCACAATCGCTGACCCTGCTTCCCTTTTTTACATGGGGCCTCAAAAGAAAAGCATTTGTTTGACACGTCTGCTGTACGTTGTCCAAGAGAAAAACCATGCTTGCCTCTCCAACATGTCTGAAGGATTAATCATCATGTCTGGATGGGCGGGGAAGTGTTCCAATCAGGTAGAAAATACACTTACACAGGTGCAGTGAAAGTGGCTGCCATAGGATATAAACACAAGACTGGAGAGAAATCAGAGTTGTATATCCAGCCACTGTCATCACATTCTATTATCAATGTACTCCATAACCTGCTCATCAGATGCCTGCCTTCCTCATTCCCCATAACCTGCTCATCCGATGCCTGCCTCCCTCATTCCTCACAACCTGCTCATCAGATGCTCCAAAATGTTGCTTCCTTCTCCATTGGGGCATAGTTTGGGGATAGCATTGGAGTGTGGGGAAGGGGGGAAGTCAGTGTTAGTCTGCCCCTAGGGGAAAAGGATATATCAATATCAAGGTCTTTTGAACACATAACCCTTCAGTAGCAATGCAAATGGATTTTATTCCTCATGGTTTGGTCCGGGTGTGTTACCTCCTGGAGCTTGAGGTGCACAAATGAGAATGATGATGTCTACATGTTTAATAACAGACCAGGTATGTTTGCCCTCTGTACTTTTAATTCCGTCAGTGTTGACCGCTACCTGCTATCAAGGCCACCTGTCTATCACCCAACACCAGTTATAATTCTAATTGGTTCCCCAATAAATAAAACTATGCCATATTTTAAACTGCAATGCAAGTGTTATTCACAAAGTTATGCATGGCTGAATGAGTAAGTAGTCAGCCACTCGCTGCTTAGGGAGATCTTAGCATTTTTGCGAGAACAAGTTAATAAATTATTATTCAGTGTCAATCATTATTAATCATCCCACTTAATATCCTAACCAACACAATTTATAAAATTATTAATTTTACTGCACAAAAACATACCAGGGAAAAAAACAAACAAAAAAATTACGGCTTAAGGCCTAATATAGTTGAATATTCAATTTTCCACAGCAGATGTCAGTAAATAAGGGATTTACTCCACAATGAAAGTAAAACAAACATAACATGGCACTCAGCATGGACTGTGGAGTCAAACAGCTTTCAACCCTCAACAAACAAACAGGATTCCAGATGTTTGTATTTTATTCTAGGGGAAACTAATAAACTCATTAGCCTGCTCTGGGGCTCATTATAACAGGACTACGGGATTTTAGACTTAATAAATCATAATCAATCTGTTTTGCTTTGACAGTCAGTATTCTGTAGTTCATGGACTGATCTTTCAAAATTATATAAAGATAAAACATTGCATGCATCAACAAGTTTCTTGTATTCCGTATTTCTGAATATAATTTTTACGCTTTTATTATAACGTGAGCACATTTTATGTTAACAAAAACAAATTCAAAAGTTAAAGATTAACAGAAATTTTTTTTTAATAAAAAGGGATAAAAAAAAATATGGGGTAAACAAAGAGGGTGAATGGGGGTTAGTGGTCTATTGGGGTTGGGTGGGGTATGGTGGCTGTTATTGGGTGGGGGTATGGTGACTGGTGGTATTGGTTGGGAGTATAGTGACTGGTGGTATTAGGTGGGGTGGGGTGGTTGTTGGGTGTGAGTGGGGTATAGTGGTTGTTGGGTGTGAGTGGGGTATAGTGGCTGTTGGGGGTGGGTTGAGTATAGTTAATGGTGATATTGGGTGGGATATAATGACTGGTGGTATTGGGTGGAGTAATGCTGGTGGTATTGGGTGGGGTATAGTGGCTGTTGGAAGTGGGTGGGTATAGTGATTGATGGTATTGGGTGGGGTATGGTGGCTGTTGGGAGTGGGTGGACTACAGCTCATGTTTGGAATAGTGACTAATGTGTGATGGCTGTTAGGGTGTGGATTCAAGTGATGATCTTGTGACAGTAAATGGTACAATGTTTGGGTCCGGATGAAGTGAAGTTGGGACCAGGGAGGGATGGATGTGGCAGGAAACATATTAGTAATAAGGGGTTGAAAGCAATGTGAAATTGTGGACATATAACCAACTAATTCAGACAAATATGTCTACTGTAAGATTTCTATAAGGCTATTTTATTATTGAGAAAAAGATCAGCGCTGTAGGAATGTATATATAGCTCAGATTATCAATCTCCAGCCGCTACTTTGAGGGGGACCACCCCTACTGGCAAAAAAGAGTAATGATAAAGAAAGAGCGCTTGGAGATTGAAAAATAGTAACAAATTTATTCAATGTACATCATATATAAAAACCACAAATCACATATAATGATTATGCATATAAAATATAATTTATAAAATACAACAACAATATAATAAAATAAAGTAAAATAAAATAGCCACAGTAAATATTCACTATTAGGCTCCTTATAGAAGATAGCACCTCAATATGAATAGCTGAATAGATGTTATATATAATAGAGGATCTTGTTGGCAATTTTCAAAAACGTGCATAGATGATATTTCAGATAGTAATAAATCCCAGTAATTTAACTTTGAGTGCACATGCTGGTTACTTAATATAAGGAGGTCTGGATCAAATAGATATCAGTGTGCACCATATAGCAATCCAGGTGAGGTACAATAGACACCATAAAAAATAAAGTCATTCACACCGCAATGAAAATATACTGAGGATAAAATGTGCTGGCTCAGCCAGAAGATAATTACCACCTCCGTCCTTATGATGATCTAGTGCGTCCCAGCGGTGTGTTAGCACCTAGAACAGGCAGCGTCCAACGGCTGTCTGTATCAGAGCCGTGCTGCCTGGAGATTATAGGGCTCCTGTATGGTAGCAGTTAACAGGCAGAGAGAACAGCGTGTGATCGCTGCGTGGCTGGGAGCTGTGTGTCCGTGACGGCAGCTGGAGGGATACTGTTGCTTCAAACGAAATGTAGGCATCAATGGTATGCTGTGTGCCAGTGCAGTTATAGGCAGCGCTGCATAGCTGGGAGCTGTTTGTCTGTAACAGCAGCTGAGTGGATGGTGTTGCTCCAGGTATCAATGGTATGCTGCGTACCAGCGCAGCTATAGGCAGTGTATCATGAAAAAACTGGTGCTAAAAAATAAGAGAATGCAAGTGCCGATATTAGTTAAATCAAGACAGAGCTGTGGCTGGAGGCTCTTACGCGTTTCTCCTATACAGGTTTCATCAGAGCGAGTAACAGGTGCACCTCTCTTGGCTTATTAAATGTCCATTGCACAGGTGCTGTATAATGATCTAATTAGCATGCCATTGCTGTTGTGGATTGTTAGAAGAAATTGTGGGTTTGTGGATTCTCACATTTCTATTTGTATCACGATTGTAACGGACAGAGGATTAATATGAAATAAAGATACATAGTAAATAATAAAAAATTGTAACAAATAACATTCTTAGCTATATATATTTTTATTAATTCTTTTGATATTTTCAGCAGTGTCATAGATATGTGTGTTAATAGAAATTATTAAACCCATCATGGTCTAAAGAGTACCATTATTTGTTCTCAGCTAAAGACTTCTTCTCTGGAATTTATATTATGGGTATATCTCTCGGGTAAATATCAATCAATATCAAAATTATTGGAAATTGGAAATATATACATAAATAGATGTGTGAAGATACACACACACATATATATATATATATATATA
>WWET01008917.1:1431-20182 GCA_011038615.1 Limnodynastes dumerilii
ATGCGGTCTTATCAGCGTCTAGCTAACATTATGGGTTATGATTTAAGCTACCCTATGAATATAAACAACACATATAAAGTCCATTCAATCGCTGCTTGGTGGTTTTCTCTTGTTTACTCCGTCTGTAGAGATAAAGCACTGTTTTAATAAATAGGAACACTTTTGTACATTTTATATGGACAAACCCTATGTGTGTGTATGTTTATTAATGTGAGTCATATATATATGTATACACACAAGACAGGACGTTTTGTCAGATGAATTATAAGTAACTTTGTACACCAGAAGGTATCCTTCTGATGTGCAAATACCTTCATTTAAATATCTAGCTCTTACGTACTAAGGGAAAAGCCTTGTTTACAGTACAAATTAGCACTCACTTGCTAGAAAGTTACATTGTCCTTTTGAGTCCTTTTGGGATTAATATCAATGTTTTATTTGAATGTAACAAAGCCCGCGAAAGTGTGGACGAGCGTCGCGACGCACGTGCACGAGCGCGTGCGCTTGCGTTACCGATATCCCGCACCTTTGCGGTCCTTTTGTTCACTCGCTATGCAGTGATTAATTAGCGAATATGCGTATTTTTATATTTTCTGTTTTGACAATTGTTATAAAGATTGTAACATTGTAAAGCGCTACGTAATCTGTGGGCGCTATATAAAAACCTGTTAATAATAATAATATCTCAAGCAAACCTATTTTTTTTTCCTTAAGGAATGACGGGTTGGGGTTGATGGATGTGGACGCCCTAAAATCCCCCTGGTTCTTGCACCATGGCATACTGAAGTGTTAGGGGCTGTGTTTGCTGGTGTAGAAGTTAGACTAGTGTGTGCGGATAATGTTGTTGATGCTGCAGCTGCTGCAGGTGGGTGACTAATCTGTAATTGGGAAAGCTGTTGGGCACACATATGAGCCATTTTAATATTTAATTCTATCCTAGTGCTATCTGCCTCTTGCATTGCAGAACACATTTCTGTTAAAATTATGTTTTGCCTTTCAATCGCTGCCCCAAGCCTATTGAATCCCATGAGGGTAACACTTTGAAAATTCTGAATGGCTTTCATCACTCGTTTCATAGATGAACGGTGAGTGGTCAGAAACATTCCCTGCCTCTCCTCCATCTGCTCCATAATGGCTACAACTCTTTCCAACAGCTGGTGTTGGACATCTGGTTGGGTTTGTGGTCTTGAATTTGCTTGTGCTGGCTCATTTTGGCATGGGGGTGTCATGACAGCTTCCTGGTTTGGATCTTGTTCTGCAACATCAACTACGTGTTCCTCCATGGATAGATGTGCATGCAATTATGTGTAATAATTATTTTTTATTTTACAAAGGAAACAGATTAAATGCATTTCAACTTCAAATTGAAGATAACATTGAGAAACTCAAGAGAATAGCTCTTCAGAGGAAGACATCTGCACATCATCAGCTGGAGTTTCAACTACTCTAACAGGTTGTGATGAAGAACCAGCAACTGTACAAAGGTAAGATATTTAAACATTAGTCATGGCACTTGCAATGTTTAGTTTAGATAGTGTTTTTCTTTTAAAGTATATTACCATCTTCTAAAGGTGCATCTGGGTCTTGGATGTTGACACCTAGCTCCTCATAAGCTTTAAAAGGAATGTTTTTCCTGGGGCCACCACCAGTTTGGGATGCTTCTTTTCTTTCCTCCTTAATTTTTGCTATAGCAAGTATTTTTATATCTGAAAAGCGACGGTGGCAGCTGTTTTCGCTACGCCGATATTGCCCCACAGCGTTCACGGCATCTATGACTTGCTGCCATAGGATCCTCTTGGTTGAATAGGGGGTAGTAGTAGAATCTTCTCCTAACAATTGAGAATAATTTTCTAGCACTGTTTCAACCAATGCTGCATTTTCTGCATATGTAAAACAGACATTTCTGCAAGATTTGGTTTTGGCAGGCGCAGATACACCACCCTGGGAGGAACCTGCACCACTTCCTGAAGGACTTGGGCTGGACATGATGCAACTATGGAAGAAAAAATTAGGACACACTGACATTATGCTAAAGCTTTAACATGTGTCTGTGTTGTTTTTTTCATAACACAGTGAATAAAAATGATTTTTCTTTTTGATTTTGAATGCTATGTTAAAAAAAATTATAATTAAAAAAACGTTACAAATTGTAAAAGGTGACTTTGTTTGTGCTTAATGTTGGAACATGCATTTTAGGGACACAAATCATGAGGTATAAAACACATCAACAATAGGTGATAAGCTCTTGTGAGCACTCTGGTCTGAATACAGACCATGTGAAGTTTTACAACTTAATTTTGATCCAAAAAATGTTCAGACCAGTGGATTAATATTTAATATGTTGCTTACAGTATTACAGATAAGAGGTGGTTTCCTAACACAAGTCTAACATACATGGCAATAGGCAAGCTGGTCAGTATCTCTGTACAGTAAGAAAATAATAAAAATATCCCTGCATTCTAAAAATACAATACTCTTTATTCACCCTTATATTCACATGTTTTAGGCCTGTATTTGAAACATTCAACCACTTCAGTTAGTTTGTATCTATGGCTATATTACATTATGCTATTCATAATTTAATAATACCAAATATATACACATATTTAACAAAGAATACATTATCCTACTTACATAAAGTTTAGCAATTAAAATTGTAGAAGAATGGAAATTCTTTTCTCACAAAAACGCAGCCAATAGAAAATACACCACACCACTTGAGCAACTCTAAAGACTGCAAACTAAAATGGTGGCCAAACACTATTTATACACAGTTCAAATTTCCCAATCTCGTGTGAATTCAGCTATATCACGCGATTTTCAGCTAAATCACGCGATCTGTGAAGAAAAACCTTTGTCCTATACCTTAACATTAGAAGCAAGGATATTGCGGCGATTACTAGGTGTAAATCGACGCAATATAGTGAGATTAATGAAATCACGGCCAAATTGTTTCTTTGTAAATACCGCAATTTTTTCCTTGAAATTGCCGCGAGATCCAACAATTTCAAATCACAGTCAAAAATCGTCCTTTGTAAATGAGGCAACTAGTACCTCTAACCTGCCAGGAATAACCTGCAATTTGCAGCTAAATAGTGGACACAAATTGCACTAATCCACTGTTCCATCCAGCATGGAAACCGCAGCTGAGACGCAGATTCTCTATATTTCTGCACCACCTCCTGGATTTGACAAGTGCTCCAGCTCCCTGGTCTCAACACCTTATACCTGCCGCATATCCACAAGGGTCTGGCGGTAACTATACCATTCTGAATTTCCATTGACTTTATTTTGCTCTACAGGAGACTTGTGGTAAGCTAACACACTGCTGTCCAGCCCTTAACCACTTGCCTGTCGATTCAGTGGAATACTGACAATTCAATTCATGGCTGCTATTTCCATGTTCTACTGACTACTGTTTGATTCACTATCCAGGTTAGCCACTTTAAACTCTATACCTGTCCTGGGACTGGTTAATGTTTGCACAAACAATTATCTATCAGTTTCATAGCCAATTTCTTAATCTTGAAGCCATAAGAGGAGATTCTCTTTCTGCATATGCCAACTCATTTCCATCTAAAACATTGGATTTAGTGCTTCTAAATATTTAATGCTCACACCCAGCGTTGCAAATGTCAGTCTATATATTGCTTTAATTAAGTCAATTACTTGTTGAATTGTCTTTCCTATAACCAGTTTACGTTTTTAATGCATTTTATGCTCACAACTCCTTTTGAGGAATTGACCTTAATAAATAAATTTTTCTATTTTTATTAAGAACTGTATTCTGATTGTTTTGTTTAACCTAGCGCTGACAAGTACTTTTTTTCCTTTTTTAATTCTGGGGAGGGTAACCTGGGAAAGGATAACCAATTGGGTGGGTAAGCGGGTGGTGGTGGTGTTGTTGCAGATTGCTGTTGGTATGGAACTATTCAGTCAATAAATGCCATGTTGGCTTCTCTGTTTTCCCTGGTTATCTGTGTAATTCTATCAAGGAATTTGTCCTGCAGCTTGCTCTCATGTTTGAAAACATTCCGCTGCATGGCTTGGCCTATAGATTCCAGTTGCTCCATCATGACAGCGGTCATAGCTTTCGTGGCTACTTCTACTTTACTCATGCGTTTTCTGTGCTTTGGTACATTAAATACTGAAAAAAGGGGGAAAAAAGTGGTTAGAAAACATTTAAACATATGTATGTACTTGCAAGATTAAAAAGCTGTTTCGTAAGCCACTGTGCTCGAGGCCTCATCCCTCCTGCACTTCTTGCAAGCAGCAACAAATTGTTCTACATGTAAATACTTGTAAATGCTTTCTATTTCCCCGCAATGCTGTGGAAGTTGTGGCTTCATCTGCGGCTAATGTCGCTTCAGGCATTATTGTCACAGATGTATTACCTAGATGTGAAAGGAAATGTAAAAAATTTAGGTTTGCAAGTATGTCATTAAATTAGATTATTGTTGATATTTTGTAATGTTTTATTGAATTTTATTTATGTATTTCTATTGTTATAGTTAGTGTTGTTTTACAGTTATATTATAGTTATTAGGGTTTTTATAGTTATACAAGTTATATGGTTATAGTTGTTACTAGTATTGTGTTATGGTTGTATTATTTTTATTTGCGTATTTACAGTTTTTATTGATGGTTATATTTGTTTTTAAAATTATTTTATAGTTTCCTGTTATTGTTGCCTTTATCATGTTTTTTTTTGCTATGCCTTTCTTTGGACTATTACATGCTGTCCTTTGCGGATATAATGATAGCAAAGACTATGAAAAAACTTAAACAAATTGGTGCAATGGACATACAGTGTTCATCAAAAGAAAGAAACTTACTACTTTTTCTAATCCGTAAGGAAGGACCATGCTCTTCCAATAGATCATCAGGAGTATCACCTATAAAAGAATAAACAGAAACACTGACGCATGACAAGGACAATTCTTCACAGACATTGATGGTGCATCCAAAAGCACTTACTGTGCTGACGGTCCACTCGCAACAGGCCTGGATTTCCTGCATCTGACCGAGACTGTTTCCATGATGTTTGCGTCTGAGCAGGCTCCTGTAAAGCTTGGCCTGACTGTACCGCTGCTGTTCGAGATTGATGACCTATAAAGACAAATAATGACTTACTTATCTTTAGAATACAAAGACTGGCAACAAAACCAAGCTACAATACTTTAAATACATGCAAAGACATTACAGGCTGCACAAAAATTACTTTTGGGAGACCGCAACAACAATTGAAACCATTTTCAACATTGCTTGCAAGGACATCACAGGCTGCACAAAAATGCCTTTTGGGAGACCGCTACAACAAATGCAACCATTTACAACATTGCATACAGGGACATTACAGAACTTAAAAAGACAAATATAAAAAGAGACTCACTTTTTTCAATAACAGCAGAATATAGATTTGGCTCCTCCATTTGCAGCAAAGTGAGACTCCACCTCACTTTCAAAATTGTCAAACATGAGAGGAGGCGAAGGCCTGGAAGGCTTGCTGGATGCTTGTGATGCTTGAGGAGGAGGAGAGTGCTACAGGATTACATGAAGCAATGGTCCCAAAAATTGATGTACATAAAATTGCCAATGTATTCTCCCACTGCCACCCTTTTTATGTTCATCATGTACTTTTGTGAACTTTTTCTTTAAAGCTTTGAGCTTGTTTGCAACCTGTTGCGTCTTAATTATTCCACGCTCCTCCAGCTTCTTTGAAATATTATGATAGATGTGGGTTTCCTTTACGTGCCCGATATTTTTTCTTTAATTTGTTCCTCTCCACGAATGTTGAGAAACTCTGCAATCTCATCCTCCCGCCAATGCGCCATCTTGCGATCTGAGGAACGGCAGCATATGACATCATCACATGCTGCCTGTTTTGCATCCAATCAGGTGGCAATGTGAAAAACCCGGGTTGAAAACAGCCCTGTATCATTCACACTGCCACCCATTCCAGGTAGGACCTGGGAATAAACCTTTTTTTTTGCCTGGTCGAAGTCCCGGGTCTTTTGACCCGAGTCGACTGGAAGTGGCGGTTTCACGCTGACACCAAATACCCAGGTTTTTGTCGAGTCCCGGGTTTTTGGCTAAAAACCCGGGTATTTCGTGCCAGTGTGAAAGGGGTTTAAGTTGAAAGCACATCTCCAGTTGTTAATGGGCCACCTTTCTCTTGATCCTCAACTGCAATAATGTCAGGGGATTGTTGATTTAATGTGACATTATGCAGGAGACAAAAACAAGCACAATTTCAGAAACCTATTCAGGCTTATAAAGCAGCACACCACCAGATTTATCAAGGCACCTGAACCTAGTTTTTAATTGTCCAAAGGGACATTCTATCAATCCTCTAGTAGCAATGTATGCTTCATTATAATTGTGTTGGCCAGGAGTATGTGGATTCAGTAGAGGAGTCATCAGCCAGGAGCGACACCCATATCCTGAGTCCCCTACAATAAAATACAAAAAATAATAACTTATAGATTATACAAAATAGAGGATATAACAAGTTCATATCCAACACTTAAAATGACCCAGCAGCCATCCTGCAGGCATTTCAGCTTGTTCAAATTTGGAATACAGGGATGACTGCCTCAGAATATAGGAATCATGGCATAACCCAAGATAGCCAGCAAAAATACTCAATATTTTCATGTTCATGCATCACAGACCACCTGAACATTCAGTGAATGGTAAGGATGCCTATTCGCATAGACATGTGTGTAGCGCTTAGGTGGTCTTAGCAGTATATGAGTGCAATCTATAGCATCCAGGTCATTGTGAAATCCTGAGATACTATAGAATGCTAGCTTCAGGGTTTGCCAATTTGACTCCTGGTTGGAGAAGCAAATATATGTAGGTACAAGTTTCTTAAGTGCACTTAACACATGAGTCAAGTGATGTGAAAAACTGGCCTGGGAAAGTCCCACCACTCTCCCATTGAAACCCCCAAAAGAGCCAGTTGCCAGAAAGTGGAGGACACACATTAATTTCTGCATCCCAGACAATGCATGTGACCTAGATGTTGCTGGGTCCAAATACCTCCTCACCTGCTCATAAATTGCCAGAAGGTTTGCACGGTTAAGCCTAAACATTTTCACTACCCCCTTGTCAGACTGGGAGTCCAGGTCTAAAAGCAAGTTAAAGACACGTGCGTGTCGTATTAGGCACTGCATATGCGGAACCTGGGGTTGGTGATGTTCTGTCTCCTCATCAGACCTTGGTGTGGCAGCTAAAATAGCTGACACACCCGCATTCAAGATAATTGCTAGTTGACCAGCAACAAAACCTTTCATCATCCATTCACTCACAAACATACTCATCTGCTTGCATTTTAGGACTGACTTTTATGCTTTCAACACAGCATCATACTTAATTGCCATCGATTAATTTAAAAGCACCTCTAGTAGATGGCGCTTTTGTAAACAATGATTTCATAGTGATCTTATGGCTATTGTGTCAAAACGCCTTTAGTAAATTCCGCAATTGCTATCTCTTCCATTGTAAAAATCGGGACTGTGATGTTTCAGCGATTTGTCAGATCGTTTTTGAAAAAGGCCAAAATCCCGGGACTTTACCTTTAGTGAATGTCCTGGGATTTTGACAATTTTTAGCAAAATCAACTTTAGTAAATGCCTCTTACCAAAACTGGTGATACACAGCATAGCCTGCCTTTAAATGAGTTAGCATTTGCGAGATGCAAAAAACAATATCTGCGCTACTGGGAGTCTATTGTGAAGTCTATAGCAGAAGCTTTCTATTGGACTAAGAGCCAGCACACCGGAACCACTGCCCTAACACAGGCTGCCTCATAGGAAAAAGCTCAGCTGGACAAATAGTATCAACATAACACCTGTACCTCTGCCAATACGCAGGCTCCCATAACCACACCGAAGGGTTTGGTGTAGGCACCACTGGAAGAGAGGTGAATTCAGCCGGCACATATCCTGTCAATTGTGCGCTTCGGTCCGGTAACGTATTACCACAAAATTTGCTTGTTTGAATATCTGAACCACCAACTGTCCATATTATAGGACAATAGTTTTTATGTCAAATCATTTGAATACTATATGATGGTTTGCATAACTGTTTAATCGTGGTCTGGATTGTCGCTGATGAATTATCTACATCTGTATCGTCAATAGTAGCAAAGCTAAGGTGTACAATTCACTGCATATACCTTCCAATAGTTTATTCCATTTGGAACTACAGCATTTGGCTAAGAATCGTTTCTCCTGTTCGATATCTTGAGAGGAAAATATACCATTTGTGTGCACACATTGGGCCTGATCCAGAACAACGCACGCTTGCGAGCTAACGCTCGTCGTAAGCGTAAAATTGGAAGAAAAAATGCACTGTGCACGCGCCTAGTGACAACTTCCGGTAGTAACACACTGTTTTTCGCAGCGGCAATTCGGTCGTCCGTATACTTTGCGTTTTTACCGACGAAGGGGCGTGTTTATAGTACAAAGTTCATATAGATGCTGGAGTTAAGGAATATAGGCGGGAGAGACATTTAAATTGTACAGTATGGGTGAGCTAAGCGTCGTTAATACGCATTGAACGTATGCACGGCCACGGGTACCAACACAAAAGTTAGGGTAGGGTTTGTTGAGCGTATGGAAGTTTAACTAGGTACAAGCAAGGGGAGTGCCTATTGCCATGCATCGGTGCCACGTTCGGCGATTATACGCTACACACATCAGCGTAGGTCTGGATCAGGCCCATTGACTCCTAATCCCTGCAGGGTGTTTTTATACTGGTGTCAATTTTGTGGTCAGTTTTTGTATGCTGCATCTTTTATATTTTATTTTAAAATTGTAGCTGTATGCTTAATAAATGTAATTTTAGGTAAGTATACTTTTATTTGGAGGCTACCCATTTTATAGCTATATCCACATCGATTATGTGAATAGTAATTACACATTTTAGTTTTTTACCCTTCTAAGCGCTGTTGGTGCCACTGAAGGCAATTAATCTACCCAGTGGGCTATGACAGTCATGTAGCCTTTAGTTTGGCATGTTCCACTTGTCCACATATCCGTGGTTAAGTGGACAGTGGGTACAACAGCATTTCTGAGGACACTAACAACACTTTTTTTAAAGTCCATTCACAGCCTGGGAATGGCATGTGGAATCTAGACGGGATCTATTAATGGGGACACAGTACTTCTAGCAACTGTCTAAATCCCACTGCACTAAAGGTAGAAATTGAACACACATCTAACACCAGCTTATTTGTTATGGCGTAAGTTTTGCAGCAGGGGTGCCTGCTGTCATACTTTGTCTTACTTGCAAAGAACTGTTGAACAGTCAATTTTTTGGTAAAACAACAACTAGTCTTCATGGTCCCCTTCTGGGATTAAGACGATCAACAGCAGCAGCAGCAGTAGGAGTAACACCGAAGGATCCTTCAGAGGAATCCTATCAGCCATGTCTATGAATCTGAATACAGGAGGACTACTTCCGATACAGATTAAGAAGGAGATTGATGAGGAGGGTGCTGTTGGTGGGGATTTCAGGCACTTGGATCCTACAGAGAAAAAAGGATCTAGGTGTCACCGGACTGTTTACATTCTTAGCCAAAGTTTCGGAAGTTGTCAACAACTTGTAATGGACGTGTAAATGGCATAACCGGCAGGAGGTTCCTAGGTGGTTCAGGTCCCAATTCTACTTACAAAGGCTTTACAAAGGGTACAGATAGCTAGACAGTGATTGTCCGAATTTGGGAAGAAATAATTCCACGCCTATAAAGGAATCCAAAACCTGTGAGATCTGACGTGGGATTTGGAAGTTCGGCCTCAGTGACGTCACCCGAGGCATGCACAAAGGCTCAGATACCAAAGTTCGGGTGGGCTCGGTTCTCAGAGAACAGAGCCCGCTCATCTCTAGTAGATAGTGTTAAAGAATACATTCAAATGTATTATAGAAAATCTAATATGTTAAAATTGAAAATACAAACATATATTGTCATAAAATTGTAGCTTCAGTTATTTAATTTGAAATCATTAAAACATATGTGGACAATATAATACACACCTGTTTGTACTGTTGTCATGTTCAATGATTGATATTTGTGTGAAATATTAATGTGTATATAATGAGTTGTAAAATAATTTGGACAACATGAATCACAGTTTTTTCTTCATAAATTATAGTGTCGTATAAAAGTGTGTTTGCAAAGTATACTGTATTAAATGTGAATAATTGCCACTGTATCTCAGTATAAATAAATACAACATGTATGTTCTCATAGCATTTAATAAATGTAATTATTTTACTTTTTCAGGTGGCAGGATTACAAAACATTCCTGAAAATAAAAGTAACAGAAAGAAGACAGCATGAGAAGTAGACAGGGGCAGGGTCCATGCTTGCAAAGCTTGAATTTAGTTCAGTGAAAGGGGTGGGGAGGACCAGGACTTGGAGAAGGTCCTCCACCAAGAATATTAAATCCAGGGACCCACCAAGACCAATCTTAGCCTTCTAATGGGGTGTATATGTTAATATTTTTTTTTCAATACAGTCATTCATGAATATTATCTATCTTTCAGATTACTTAACTTGAAGGCATGGATTCAGAGCTGCGTATCCATGCAAAAACTGCTCAGATGCATTGCGCATTTCAGCTAATGCGCATGCGCGAGCACAAAAGTACAGCCATATTGCACTCACTATTCAAGTCTTACGGCTGCTTACGAATCTGGTTGTTTTACTATGCAAAACGGGGCGTGTATAGATATGTAAATGAGAAAAAGGGGCGTCTAGTAGCAGGTCAGCGCGCATCTGCATATTCAATTAAATGCACGACTTTTGCCTTACACCTAGCATGAACATGGTGCAAGTGGGTTTGGGTCAGGCACATCCCACTTACAAAGGGATATAAGTTTATGAGGCTTGAAATTGAATCTATATTTATATACAGAAGGAAATTTAACCATGCATGGAAGAATCACAAAATAAGATACATAACAACGTACACATAAACACATAATAAAAAAATTTAAATTTATACAACTATTGAAATGTAAGTCTAACTTTACCTCAAAAATAATTTATCTAAAACATAATCCCTGAAGCTGCTTGTGAGCTGAGAAGAGGACATAGAGGAATAGTGAACCTTCACTTCTGCATCATTTCCCCAAACTCAAAACTTAACCCATTGCTCACCGTTATATATTGTGGAATATGCAGCACAGAACAACAATATCACACACTTTAACAGGTGCATACATGAGGGCTCCACCAGACTGGTCAAGGTACCGAAAACCTGCCTTTCATCACACAAAAACACCTTTCAAACACCTGTCTGATGGCCGTATGCATGTGGTTGTATGTGACATTCTGTTCTATGCTAGGGTTCATTATGGGAGTCAGAAGAAAGGGCCTCAGAGGGTAGGCGCTGTCAGCTAATAAAGAACATTTTTTACAAAGGGTTAGTACAACAATTTATTAGAAAATAATTTTTATGTAAAAGTAAGTTTATGTAAAAATAAGTATGCCACTATACTATATTGTGATCACTATGGGGGCATTTTTATGGCAAAGCGGGCCCTAGCTGACAGGGCATGCTGGTGCTTGTGGTACTCCTGGCATTCATGGGAATAACGGTGCTTGTAGTTCTACAAGCATCAGCATGCCCTGTTGGGCTGATATTCTTTATATATTTTAGTCATAGCGGCGAGAGGGGAGGGAGGAGGACAGGGGGAAGGAGTTAATGTTTTTATAAAAAAAAAAAAGACATATTCATATGTGGTCGGAGCCGTAATTATGGCTCCGAGTGCTTTTTTTTTTTTGGATTGTTTTTGCTACTGGCAAATCAGAGGTGCATGTTTCAAAAGAAACATGCACCTCTGCATAGCCTGTTTTTAGCAGATCCGCATTCACTAAAACTCTGGATCAGCCCCTTTGTGCTTAACTTGTGATTGTAATTTACCCCTATTCTGCACACTCATAAGTATTGCAAATATGCAACTTTCGATTCCAGAGCCCTACCTTAAGTTGAACATTATTGACAGGCCGTACGTTTTAAGATAACCCAACCCACTTTGTCTAATTACCAACTTCCCGCCTCTAAATTTGACATATTTACGGTCGTAATTGAAAACCTGCCTAGCGTACGGAAAGGTAATTGTTTGCAATTCAAATCTGCGAGATCAAATTTATGATACGTATTCTGAGCAAGTGCAGTTTGATTTTTTTATGTAGTTACGATTTTTGCGCACGTAAAATGTCGACTGTTCACAAGTCTGGATCCGTCCAAAATCTTTTAGTAGCATGTGCAGATTATTGCTAACAATTGTTTTTGTACCGTGTACAGTGTATTGGTCAAAATTATTTTAGAAATAACTGCAGGCTGTAGGCCTAAATATGTTGTTGACGTGCAGTATACAATTTAGTGGTGGAACAAAGTTTACTAGTAGAGATAAAAATTAAGTTTAAGAAGTCTTTGCTAATATGTTAATGCACTTGGTTGTGTTGTAAATCAAATTTGGATGTACTTATTTTTCCATAAAATCCATGGTTATGACACTTATACAGTTGCAATGATCATCTGGCATACATACACAGTCACATCAATTTGAGTGTTTACTGTGAATGTATGATAAGTTCAATTGGGAAGATTAAAGTAATTGCAGCATCTTTTCCATAAAGTATACTTTTTTTTTACAAAGCGTTATGACTTTGCTATGACTTATGAATGCAAGGGTGATATGGACTGCAATAATCTTCATTATGATAAACAAAAAATACATTGCTCTTGTCACCCAAAAAATGTAATAAAACTTCTATAAATGTAAGTTGTGTTTTCTGTACATAAGAAAAAAAAGGGGAACTTGCAAAAGTGGAAGCATTTAAAAATTGAATTTCATATGCTGTGAGGATATGTGATTAATTTAGGCATAATCCCTAGTAAATGCAAATGTTTTAATGTATCTGGAGCGCATAGCTGGGCATGCTCTGATGTGAATCAGGTACAGTTGCAGGAGCACAGCCTCCTAGCTAATTGACTAAGTGCCTAAACCCACACACGCTTATGGAACACCCCTCAGTATGCAAGCTAATATGCCATAATTTATGCTGGGGATTGAATAGCTACAGTATGTGTGTGTCTCGGTACTGAGCATGCACACTTACCAATCATAGAGATATAGGTCACGACAGCTGATGAACACTCGGATATGGATGAATACTGAGGAGATTGCTCAAAACGGATCCCCAAGAATCATATATCACAGTGTGCATATTGCAGAAGAATAAACACTGCAGCAGTAAACTTTCAGCACAATTCGGACGAATTCCGCCAGGAACTGTAAGCTACCTTTACTTTATTACTCTGTTACCAATCCTGCAACTTGATTAAACTTATTCTAATCCCTATGAGTGGCGCTGTTCAGGACAAAGACTGAAACATTAAACAGGGCTAGGTGTGCATAAAATCTGAAAACTATCACTTATAAATGTCCATAAAGATCATGAATCTCTCAATCAGTGTCACCATATAAAATAGAGAAAAAGAGATAATATTAGTATCTCTCACTGATTGAGAGATTCATTAACTTTATGGACATTTATAAGTGATAGTTTTCAGATTTTATGCAAACCTAGCCCTGTGTAGTGTTTCAATTTTATAACATTTTATTTGTCCTGACCTGCACAGCACCACTCAGAGGGATAATAGCCTTTATTTTATACTATTTTTCTGAGGGTATAGGACCCTCATTTTTGGCTGCAGTGTATCAGCGCAATTAATTCTAATTATATTTAACTCTTATTCTAATCCCTATATTTAGACTGTTTCCTTAGGTTAATTACTCAGTGTGTTTTGGACTATATTCATATTATTTTTGGAGGTGACTCACCTATATATCACAAAAGACTGCTGCAGGGGGATTTTTTCTTTATGCTGGATTTTATCCTTTTTCTATTGCTTTTATAGATATGAATAATGTTTACATATTTGTTATACTGCTATATGGAATATTTACACATTATGATAGATATGTTAATACATTTAAATTTGGCAGAGATTATAATAATTGATCTCTCTCCAGTTATGTTATATTATAAGGGCACAGTCGTGTCATTCAGTCATTGACTTTCTGTCAGGGGGTGGCATGGTCTTTGAGGGACTGTAGCTCAAAAAGTATTTTACACATTAAGATGAAATTTTTACCAGGCCATAGAGAATCATCTCCTGGTGCCGCAGGCCAAAATATATAGCAAAATAATTAAAAATGACAAAACTGGAACAGATTAAAGTGGAACATTTTGCAGTTGTTTTGTACTTCTTGTTTTAAAAAGCCACCTGCTGGGAACACTCTAAATGCCTTCACATGAGAGGAGCCAGATGGCCGACTTCTCTTGCACAGAGATTTTCCAGCCATAAAAACTCCTTCTGGTGAGCTGGGGTGTTTTTGGAGGTTGAGAGGGGCTCAGTGTGAGTTTTGCTAAAATAAGAGATTCACAAGCTTCGAACCATGTAAATAATATGAAACTGGAATCTGTGTTCAGCAATAGCAAGCGCTGAGCTGTGTACAGCTTTCTGGGTTTGCCTTTCCAAGTATTTGCTTGCATATTGATTTCTTCCTTGACAATTTTTTTTCTTGTGTTTAGGTGTCTGCAGTTTTTAACACCCACTGTAAGCCAGCTTGATCTGTCAACGCCACTGTTCCCTGTAGGTTGTGCGTTAGTTTCAGCTGGCCCCATTACCTGGCATCTTATACCCCTTTCACATCACCACCAAATACCCAGATTTCTCGCCAAAAACCTAGCTCTCGGCAAAAACCCGGGTATTTGGTGGTGATGTGAAAGGGGTACTTCCGTTCGACCCGGATTGAAAGACCCTGCATTTTGATCCAGGAAAAAAGAATGGTTTTTCCCAAGTCCTACCTGGGAAAGGTGGCGATGTGAAAGGTCCAGGGTTGTTTTCAACCCGGGTCTTTATATTGCCTCCCAATTTGTTCAGATTTGTTTACTGTTGCTATGGCAACAGTAAACAAATCTGTTTTTAGTGTCGGATGAATGAAAAAAAGTATAGGGCATGCTGATGCTTGTAGCGCTATAAGCATCAGCATGCCCAAGGATGGCAGGGCATGCTAGCGCTTGGAGAACCACAAGTGCCAGCATGCCCTGTCATCCTGTGCAACAAAACACAAAGTTATGCCCCCCCCCAGCTAATAAATAAAATATAGGGCTCGCCCCTAACATAAAAAAATACTTAACATTTAATGCCCCCCTATAAAAAAAAAATAATGACATTGAATACCCCTATATACAAAAAAATATTTAAAGGCGCCACACGGTATCCGTAGCGCCGTACATAAGCAATAGTAAAACAACAGTTGCATATACAATACAATAATTAATTAACAGAGTAATATACATTTAATACCCCAAATAATAAAAAAAATAATGACATTGAATACCACTATATACAATAAAATATTTACATTTAATACCCCAAATAATAAAAAAATATTTAACGCTAATTATATAAAGCATAAAGTAAATAAATAAAATAATGACATAAAAATGATAAGTAAAAAGAAGTACTTACCATATTGATTAGGATCCAATCTTCCAAGCTTTTAATCCGTGGGGGTGATCTTTGAAAAACAAAAAACAGAAAAACCCTATGGCCCGCCGCAACTCATGTCCTGCATGCAGGACATCACGACGCTAATGACAGCTTTGCTGTCACCATGGAAATTGGATTTCCCTGGCTGGGCAAGGGTATAAATATACCCCAATGACACCCCAAATACCATATGAAGTTTCTCCTAAGTCACTGTTAAATGAACTGCAACTGAAAGGAGGGTAAAGAGTCTACAAACTCTTGTGCTGAATAACAATTTCAATGTTCTGCCCCTCTTGAGAAACTAATCACTTAATTTTTTCTGTGCCTGTGAGACTCATACCCCTTCCCCTTTCCTGTGATGGATCCATGAAAAATGTAATCACAGACAGCTCACAATTACCATGTTATATAAGAGTGACAGCTCACTTTCATAGCATACTGGCAGGATATGATGTATATTTTGTGTTTACTGTCCTCACATATTTGCATATACAGTAGGGTGAATGAATTTGTATCTGATATACATAATGGATAAAATCAAGCTGTATATTTTTTCCATGCTTGGAATAATTTTATTTATACATTTTTAAAGCTTTCATGATTAGATCCCTCACAAATAAAGAACATGGATATTGGTAAGTTTTATTGTGTTTTATTATTATTTATAGTAACTATATTGGAAAAATTAAAGTTTTGTGTTGTGCACTACAGGTCTTAAACTGGCCATACACTAGAGCGATTATCGAAAATCGCATGAATTCGGCGATAATCTTGCAGATTTTTCCTCTACAGTCCCAAATAATATGGGCACCATACATCACATTTGTTGCATACAATAATCGTTCGAAAGTTTAAAAAAGTGCAGATTTTTGATCTTCTTTTGTCGGGTACAAAATATCGCTTTTGCCTATACACAGCACGATAATTTTATTTTATCGTCTGCTTTTCTTTACAAATTTACATAAAGGGCAGTCATTACCATGTGGCTTTGACTGACGTAGATGATTGGAAGTATAAATATAACTTCCTGTTCTAGCTAGCTCTTTGTTCTTTGCTGCCGTGATGGATGCAAATACGAAAGGTCTTGGAATCTTTGCCCTTTCTATGGTTATTTTAACCCAGCAGAAACAGAGAAAAACAGCAAATATTCATTGTCGTCGTAAATGTTGGTAGAAAGAATGGCTAAAGAAAAGGGAATCATTTTCTCATATTTCCCTGCTACACGAAATTTGTGATAATAATCCTGATGATTTTTGAATTTTTTTTTAGAATGGATGATGAGGCTTTCCTATACTTGCTTGATGTTGTTTCTCCCTACATTCAAAGGCAGGACACCAAGATGAGGGCAGCCATCACACCAGAACAACGTTTTGTGGCTACCTTGAGGTATTTGGCAACAGGACGTTCATTTGAGGATTTAAAACTCAGCTGCGCCATTTCAGCTCAGGCTTTGGGGAGAATAATACCTGAGACATGTGAGGTTATGTATCTGGCTTTAAAAAAACAATTTATGAAGGTATGTAATGTATTCTGCTTAACCTATATCATACAACTATCCCATGACATATGTTATCTTTCGTAATGACTGTTTCTGTTAAAATTAAAGTTCTACATCTTTAAAGCATATATATTGACTTTTAGTGAAACAACTTTTTTCATCTTAATAACACACAAAAAACAATGCTAATATTTCCGAACCATTTATTAAACCATAACATAACTAATAAAACTATAGCAATATAAACAGTAACAACTTTGGAAAATATTTGTAAAGCAAATGTATAAAAAAATATATATATATAATAAACCAATCAACAATATGTTTAGATTTCAATACTTTCTCACAATTGTTCATAGTGGAAGGGCTCAATGGGTGGCCCAGATTGAAAGCTAAATTCTGCGGTAGAGGTTCTTGGCGTGGAAGTAACAGGAGGACCATACTGTTGTCACTGCATATTAATTTGGTGTTTGTGGTACATAGGATGCCCATAAGGTGTTGGATGGATGGGATGTTGAAAGTTAGGGTTTGGAGGCACAGGTGTCAAGTTTGCCAAGTATGTTTCAGCATTTATTTGTCCTCTTTTTGACCTGTATAGGACCTCATTTACCATCCTTTCAGCATCCTCAACATAGCGCTCCTCCAACATTCGCATTTTGTTTGCATACACTACTCCCATTGCGTCAAAGTGGTCCATTAGCCTATTAGAAAAAAACATTTTCAGCAGACTAGAATTTTATTTGCAATGTTGTCCTAAACTCTTTTTCTACCCCTGGTTCCAAGTAATTCCCTGGAAGGAGGTTGTGGTGTTGCTGGCATGGTAGCACTTGTCTCCTCCAGGGCTTGAGAGGGCAGTTCCTCGCTAAAAATAGATGGCTAGAAAAAGAGAGAGAAAATATAATATGTTAATTATTGCTTTATTAATGGATTGTTTCTAATTTCCTATTTCCTCTTTCCAGTTACCCTCCAACCCTGAAGGATAGATTGAAATTGCAGCGGAAATTGAGAGAAAATTGAATTTTCCAAATTGTGGAGGATCTATAGATAGAAAACATGTGCGTATTATGCCAAATTGTGGAGGAGCTATAGATGGAAAACATGTGCGCATTATGCCCCCCCTCCCCCCAATACTGGGTCCTTCTATTTCAATTACAAGGGATTTTTCAGCATTGTTGATGGCCATAGCTGATGCCAACTATGAATTTTTATATGTTGATGTTGGAAAAAATGGAGCAGTATCTGACAGGGGTGCCCTTAATCAAACAACTTTTAATGATTATTTGAAAAAAGGAAAACTGCAATTACCAGGTTTAACACAAACAAAACTAGGCCTTTACTTTGTTTTTGTTGCAGTTGAAGCTTTTGCCCTACAGCCACACATTTTACGCCAATTTCCACAAAGGTTTCTAAACCCCCGAAAGGCGCATTTATAATTACCACCTTTCACGGGCAAGACGTGTTGTGGAAAATGCATTTGGTATACATGAGCAACAAATTTTGAATATTCCACACAAATATTAATCTGCAACATCAAAAGCTTTGCTGGGTTGTGCTCAGGGGCGGATTGGGAAATTAAAGTGGCCCTGGAAAAAAAAACCTTAAAGTGGCCTCGGGGGCGGGGCCCAATCAACTGTAGGCGGGGCCAACACAAAGTGGGCGGGATTACCAATTA
>WWET01008919.1:6258-17363 GCA_011038615.1 Limnodynastes dumerilii
GAAGGGTCCACTTTTGAATGGGAAGACTATTAATACAATGGGGGCAATTACTACTACTTTCACTGAGGAGAAGGTATTAAAAGAACTTTCAAAATTGAAAGTGGACAAATCAATGGGACCAGATGGGATATATCAGAGGATACTAAAAGAGCTTAGAAGGGTGCTGGCAAAACCATTAACTGAATTATTCAATCAGTCACTAATAACTGGGGTAATTCAAGAGGACTGGAAAGTAGAAAATGTCTCCCATCTGAGGTGTTTGAGGCCAATACAGTAGAACAGTTTAAACATGCTTGAGATAAATATAAGAATATCCTAAATTGTAAATTAAATTGAGGGTAAATAGGTCTAGGGTCAGTATTGTTTTGAATAAAGAATTGGGCAGACTAGGTGGGCCATGTGGCTTTTATCTGCCGTCACTTTCAAAGTTTCTATGTTTCTATTACTGATTAAATATTTAGGGTGTGATTCAGACTCCTCATTGTGACGAGCCCGAATCTCTAAACAAATTATTATGAACATATTGGATAGATCCTCCAGTGCTGACAATCACTATCCAGACATCAGCGTGTTTACATTGTAAACCCTCCTATTCACATGGAGGGATTCCCAACAGCCATGATCTACTACATCTGCTCCTCCTCCATTGTAGGGAATTCCTAGAAGCACAGAGGTTTAAATGGCAACACAGTGAGAGGGAACGCCTATATTGTCACCTGACTAAGAGGGAACGCCCACTTTTCATCTCAGTCCCTCCCCTCTATCTTATGTCTCAATGGGTACACAGAGAGAGGGAACATTTATACTGTCACCTGACTAAACACAAGTAGCAGGAATTTACATGTATGTGCGGTAAGAAAGCTGTCATCAATCCATCAAAAGGGACATACATATGGGGGATGGTGAGATTCGGGTTCTGGACATTGTTTAGTGGCTTGTTACACGGATTCTCTGCTAACCTCTGATTGTGTGTGAGCAGAAATATTATCCTGGAAGTGTTGCTCTATACCAGTGATTCCCAAACTGTGCGCCGCGGCTCCCAGGGGTGCCGCGACACTCTCACTGGGGTGCCTCGGAATGTTTCTATTTCCTATTGTATTCTATTGTATTTTTGTCTTAGGGGTGCCTTGAAAAAAAATATGGAGACCCTAAGAGTGCCTCGAGCTGAGAAAGTTTGGGAACCACTGCTCTATACATTGTCTTTATCACATCTACACGTTGTCTCATCACATCTACACGTTGTCTTATGACATCTACACGTTGTCTCATCACATCTACACGTTGTCTCATCACATCTACACGTTGTCTCATCACATCTACACGTTGTCTTATGACATCTACACGTTGTCTTATGACATCTACACGTTGTCTTATCAAATGTTCACGTTGTCTCATTTTACCATAGGAGATACCACGTGCAATTCACAAGTCCATCAATGAGGCACTTCCATGCGTATAGTCTACTTGAATTGCGTATGAAAAGTTACTACGCATACGCACTTGAAACGTGCCTAAAAATACGCACGGAAAACAGAGAAAAAACGGATCTCTGTATACGGCCCCCTGTCTTATTACATCTACATGTTGGGGTGGATCCAGAACAACGTCCACGAGTGAATTTACGCTAGCCGCATTAGTACTTACGGCGAATGCGCTTGTCAGTTCTTACGCCTAAGTCATAGCGTAATGGGCAGACACGTGTCAGTGGCGTATCAACGTACGAAGGGGCATGCCAGCCATACGTCACCCGTATTTACACTTCGAAGGCGGGGTGAAGCATTTAAATCGTACCGTATGGGCATGCTTAGCAGCGTAGTTACATGTGTGAAGTTCGTCCGCCAGTTGTTACGCAACGTAAATTTAAGGTGGGGTATGGAAAGCGTAAGACGGACCAAATACGTACATGAGAAGGGTGTGCAAAGGGGAGTGCATCGAAGGTACGCTAGCGTAAGAACGCAGCGTAGTAAAAGCGTCGCTCTGGATCTCGCCCGTTGTCTTATCACATCTACATATTGGGGCAGGTCCAGAACAACGCTTCTGTGCGAATTTACGCGTGGTGGACACGTAAAATCGCGATTTTGTATGCACTGCGCATGCGCACGACAGATAATGCGCTGCCTAACGGAACGTAAATGTGAGCGTATGGGTCATTTACGTATTTGCTGCGACAATTCGTACGTGTGGGCGTGACAATTTTACGTGTGGCAAAACTACGTCTAAAATACGCGATGTAGGCAGGGGTTTTCATTTAAAGTGTACAGTATGGGCGTGCTTAGCTGCGTAAGTCCGCGTTGCCCATCCGTACGTGTGCGGATGACAGCGGTTACACGGTCAAAAGTTAAGGTAGGGTTTGGAAAGCGGAACTCAGTCAGAATAAGTACATTCAAGGGGAGTGTATAGAAGGTGCGCACACGTAAATATGCTACACTAGTAAACGGATTGCAAGCGGAGTTCTGGATCTACCCCATTGTCTTATCACATGTACACATTGTCTTATCACATCTATACGTTATCTTATAACATCTACACATCATACTCTATATCTCTCTATATCTCTCTCCAAGGGCCTCATTCATTAAAAACGATTTTGGGCCGCGATTTTACATTTTTTTTTTTTTAAATTGAAATTCATTAACCCGCGATTATTTTCAAACACAGGCGATGTTCCGCTATGTTTTTAGGGCTTAATCGCCGTGATTTTCATTAAAAAATCACCGCGATTACTCCTTTAAGTAATCGTGGCAAATCGCGCATGTAAGAAAAAAATCCTAAGTGCTGCATGGCTGCAAGCTGTAGCCATGCTGTACTCATGGAACTACAAGGATCAGCAAAGCAGATCGTTGTAATTCTGTCAGCACAGCATGGCTACACTTGCAGTCATGCCGCGCTGCGTTTACAGTGTAAAAAAAAAAAATCCCTACACATACATTAAAAATAAAAAAAATCTTTTTACAGTCCGGCCAGTAGGGGGCAGTGTTTATATACTGAAGGTGACGTCAGGAACAGTAGAGCACCAATGTTCCTGACGTAACCTTCAGTATAGAAACACTGCCCCCTAGTGTCCGGAATGTCATTAGAGGATGCCGGAAGGAAGAAGAAGCGCCTTCAGCTGCGTGTCAACAGGAGAATTTTCGGAACGCTGGAAGAAAAGACAAGAAGCCATCATTTAAAGAACATTAGAAGGATCCCAAGATGCGGACATCTAATGGTGAGTGTAAAAAGATTTTTTTTTTTTTAATACACACGATACACTTCACATACAACACTTACATTAGGAGAGATGACCACCTAAGGTAAGTGCACTCACGTAGGGTGCAATGTTAGTTAGGTAAATATATTTTTTCACATGCAAACTTAATTATAGCACTGTAAGGGTTAATGTATGTGTAGGGATTTTTTTGTTTTTTTTGGACATTGTAAACGCAATGCGACATGACTGCAAGTGTAGCCATGCTGTACTGACAGAATTACAAGGATCACCTTTGCTGATCCTTGTAGTTCAATGAGTACAGCATGGCTACAGCTTGCAGCCATGCTGCACTTTGGATTTTTACACACAAAAACACATGTCTGTTATACGGACGTGTTTTTGATGGTCGCGATCGGGGCAAAAAATGAAATCGCAGCTCTATGGCTGCGATCTTATTTGTGAAATCGTCTTTAATGAATTACAAACGTTCTATGTTTGTAATTGAAAAAAGTCGGGACCGCGATTTTTGCACCCGCGATTAAAAAAAAAATCGTGTGATTTTTAGCTTAATGAATATACTTTGGCGATTTTTAAGCTAAAAATCACACGATTTTTATAAAATCACGTTTAATGAATGAGGAACTCTCTCCTATCATACTCTATATCTCTCTTAAAGACCTTCCTCATCTACATCCTCACCACTGAAACTCTCTACTATCATACTCTATATCTCTCTCAAAGACCTTCCTCATCTACATCCTCACCACTGGAACTCTCTCCTATCATACTCTATATCTCTCTCAAAGACCTTCCTCATCTACATCCTCACTTCTGGAACTCTCTCCTATCATACTCTATATCTCTCTCAAAGACCTTCCTAATCTACATCCTCAGCACTGGTTGCGTCAGCATGTTAAGGCTTCTAAACATGCTGCGCTGTCTCCGGTGCATGAAAAAAATACAGTGTGCGCAAAACATGCATAAATAAATTGACATACATGTGTGCAATAAAAAAGCATTTGCAATGGATTATCAAACCCCTAATGTTTTAACTTACCTCTGGCGGCCATCGTGTTTTATACTATATGTGTTGTAATGTACTGTGTGTTGCATAAATTAAATAAAAAGTTTTCTCACTCACCGTTAAGCTTTTATTCTTGAGACGAGTTGCTTGTAGTTTCTTCTTTCTTTGCAGGTCATCTTCTCCAGTTGCTTGCAGAATATTGTCCGGTGGATTGAAGATGCTGTTCCGGTCCTTCCTTCTGTTCTTCGGTTTCTTCTGGCACTTGCGCCGACAACAGGTTCCTTCCTTTTCATGGACGCCGCTACTAATGACTAATCAATCAATAGAGGGCAGCCTTTTATTAAAAAAATATGATGTCATTTACATTAGGGGGCTCTAGTGAGTGCTTTAGTGTTTATGATGTCATAATTTCTATAAAAGGGTGCGGCGCCGAAGAAGAGGAAGGAGCCTGTAAACAAGGCAAGTGCCAGAAGAGGACGAAGAGCAGAAGGAAGGAACGAATTATCATCTTCAATCAACCAGACAAAATTCCTCAAACAACTGGAGAAGATTATCTGCAAAGAAAGAAGAAACTACAAGCAACTCGTCTCAAGAATGATGACAGCTAAACGGTAAGTCTGAAAATTTTTTATTTACTTTATGCAACACACAGCACATTACAACCAATTTTTTCCAAAACAGTGTGGACACTGGTGGTAATTTTACAGATTTGGGGGGAATATTATGCATTCTAAATTATTTTTTTATGCACACATGTAAGTCAATATATTTATGTATGTTGTTTTTTTTTGGGCACCGGATACAGCGCAGCATGCTTATAAGGCTTAACATGCTGACGCTGATATTACTACTACTAAGCCTTGTAGTTCTATCAGCGCAGAAATGCTAAGCATTCCAAACATGCTGCACTTGCATTTTGAAAAGAGAAAAACATGTCAAATATATTGATATGTGTCTCTTATCATACTCTTTATGTCTTTCCAAGACCTTCCTCATTTACATCCTCACCACTGTAAGTCTCTCTCCTATCATACTCTATATCTCTCTCCAAGACCTTCCTCATCTACATTCTCATCACTGGAACTCTCTCTCCTATCATACTCTTTATGTCTTTCCAAGACCTTGCTCATCTAGATCCTCACCACTGGAACTCTCTCCTATCATACTCTTTTATCTCTCTCCAAGACTCTGGTAAACACCAGGCATGTAGTTAGGTTCTGTGCTTCTTGTCAAGTGTATACCATCTGGTATAGAGTTTCCACCTTTCTACAGTCCTCTCCATGCAAATTCAAACCTCTCTACATCTCTCTCCAAGACCTCTTCCATGCAGCTCCTCACCACTGAAACTCTCTCTCCAAACATATTCTTCATCTATCTCCAAGACCTCTCCCATGCAGCTCCTCACCACTGAAACTCTCTCTCCAATCATATTCTTCATCTATCTCCAAGACCTCTTCCATGCAGCGCCTCACCACTGAAACTCTCTCTCCAATCTTATTCTTCATCTATCTCCAAGACCTCTTCCATGCAGCTCCTCACCACTGAAACTCTCTCTCCAATCTTATTCTTCATCTATCTCCAAGATCTCTCCCTTGCAGCTCCTCACCACTGAAACTCTCTCTCCAAGCATATTCTTCAGTCCAGGATGATGATGTTGAAGACTCCGCAGCTATGTGAGACCATTGTATGAACATTTAACCTTGTGATCGCTTCACTAATCTCCTAATAAGATACGGGTGCTACCAGTTACTTTTCTGAACTATTAACACTCCATGCACTATGCAAATGTATTTATTTATTTATGTATTCTCCTCCCTCATTGAGATGATTATAAGTATATGAATTGTTATTATGTAATCATGATTTAAGTCATTCATCCATTTCACTTATTTATTCGCAAAGACACATTGGTGTGGTTTATATTATATCTTTATTCCATATTTCCATCACCGTAATTCATGCAAAGTTTTTGTATGGTTTTATATTGTAGTTTTAGATACTTTTGTCTTTGGTTAAATAGACAATATATAGATTAGTGGTCTCTAACCCATTGTATAATGTTTTTTAAGTGTGCATTTGAGTCTTTCAGATGTTTTTGAAGGGTCTGCTACCTCAAAGAGTGCGGATATCTTTAGCGCTTCCATGCAATTTTTCTTATAAATTGCATCTGTTTTCAGGGGGTGTAGGGTCACCTCTCTTTTTGGTATGGATAGTAGCTCTATAGGAGGTGCTCTGAGATTCCATTTGTTATTGTATTTCCGTACCCTTTTTCTTAAAGGTGTGGAAATGTTGCTTAATGCTTTTGTGCTGAGATTTCTTGCAAATAAGAAAATCAATAAGTTTACAACGGAACCCGTGCTGCCTTACGGTGTAGATGTAACAACACCTTTTGAAGGAGGGTTCCACTCTCTTCCCCTGCTAGAGGGTAAAGCTCACTAATGAAATTTTTATCCGTAAACGGTAAAGAGAACGATTTTAAAGGTATGTTACTGTGCTCCTTAATCAGGGATAAATGTACAATGTTATACAAAAAAAGATGATATATTTAGCAACTTGGAATAAAGAAAGAAGTTAAAAAGGAGTAGAAATAATTAAACAAAAAGAAATCCTTCTTCAAAAGTAGATGCAATATGCCAATAATTATGAGGAAAAAAATGTTCTATCAAGAAAAAACAAAGTCTCAAGAAAATATTCTTTTAAGAGGTCATAAACTAGTGTCTTTCTTTTCTTTTCTTCCCAACTGTTCAAAAGACAATCTTGTAGCCAATCAATTATCTTCCTCAAAAACATTTCTCTGTTGTCAGTTCCCAAAAACATGTAAATAAAGTAAACAAGAATCTTCTCTGGTGTAATACGTTTAATAAGGTAAGTGGTATTCTCAATCCCAAGCTACCCCATATTATGCCTCCTGGGTTAGTCCATGTAGAATTATGGAGGCTTCTTCCTTTAAGCAAAGGTTCCCATTAGGTTTCAGAACACATCAAACTTTTCAATCCTCAGTTCCTCAGTATAAACACAAACCTTCTCCGTGTAGAAAGTTAGTCAGCAATATTTATTATTAAAACCTAATGGGAACCTCTGGAAAAAGGAAGAAGACTCCATAATTCTACATGTACTCAGCCCTTAGAGCAAATAAGTGTAGTGAGATCTAAGGGTCTGTAAGCAAATATACTTATAAGCAATAACTAAATGATTTTATAACTGATCTTAAAATGACGGCATTATAAAATACTAGACAAAGTACAGAATTAGAATAGATGCTAAAGGTTGCTTTGAACACAAAGGACTGGTGAACAGCTGCTGGCTACATGGATATGACTTATTACTGGTCATCTCCTGAGCAGATGTGACCTCATGACTGTACTAAAGAAACATATGGAAAATATCCAGTAGCCCAGTATACTTAACGACATGTTAGTCTGGATACAGTCTTTCTACATGTGTGTACCTAACATACAAGGGAGAAGAAAGAGTCTCAGTCCATCGGACCCAACCATAGACATGACCATATATTGTACACACTTACAGCTTGATGTTCATCATTAGAGTCTGGATGATAAGATCACTTGTCCTCCTTCTCTCCCTACAGGTTCCCGAGTGTCCCGCTGTCTGATCTACACCCTGTCTGGGCTCTATACAGGACTTCTTATAGCTATCATTGTCCTGCTTCTGGTCATGACAAGTGAGTGTGTCACATTCCTATTTCATTACAACATACAAGAAATAGGATTTGGTACAGTGGAGAGTGATAGATATTAATAGAGAAATATGAGGTTTGCTTTGGAGAGAGGCAGAGAGGGTGATAGAGAAAGCAATCCAGTGGTTAGGAGCAGCACAGAAGAAGACCTGACAGTGGGAGTGAGAAGAGGTAATCAGGTGGGAGGAGATGAGGTGGTTCAAGGCAAAAAGAAATTGGAAATGAGATGAGGTTAGAGATAAGGTAATAGGGTAAGAGATGTACTAATGGGGCCATTGGGGGTAGATGAGGGCTTCTAAGTGGAGATGGAGTTTTAGCTAAATTTTATAGCTGAAGAAGAGTAATTGTAGGGATTAGAAGTAAGGGGCCTGATTCAGAGATTGAAAATAAGAACTTAAAGTTACACCTGGGCTAAACCATGTTGATTTCAGGGGAGTCAAATTTCATTTGTTGCAACAGTATTTTAGTTAAAAGGTGATGTTTCCCAGCTCAAGTCTAATTAGCAGTTTAAAAGTGAAGCTGATCAGGTATCTGTGTGCAATAAGTAAAAGCAAAGCATTCTCCCTGCATGCATAGAATAAAATTAACTTGACTCCCCCCTGAAATCAACATGGTTTTGCCCAGAGGTCAGTCTCTGAACCAGGCCCTAGGTGAGGATGCTCAGATAATAGATTGGAGTGTGAGGCGGGAGTAAGGAAGAAGAGAGAAGATTATAATATTCCAGTCAGCAAACTAAGGAGATCTTGGTTTAATCATCTCCAGTGTAACATGTAGTAAGAAGGTTAAAGTGAAGTTATAGATAGAGATATTTATGACAGTCATTTTTAGGAAATGTGAACTGGAGGCCTGGATAATAACGTCTACGGATACTCTGACGAGGGAAGGTGACCCCATTAGTTCAGTTTTAGGAATTGGAAAGAGGACAGAGAATTGAGAGAGTGGGAATGTGAGACATACAAGGAGAAACACAGAGATTCAAGGAATGCCCCAGTCAGAAGGAGGCAGAGAGTCTGCTATGAAGAATAACAGAGATCAGTACAGTAAAAGGACAAACATAAGACTGCAATGCCCTATAGACCCTTGACATGAAGGATTACATGGAGGAGACAGTGGTCTCTGGGGTAAAGAAAGAGGAGTGGTCAAGGAGTAAGACCCAGGATAAATAAGGACGTAGATTGTTTGTTAGAAGAGGGTTTATTATTTGTTGTAGTGATGAGATTAGTATAAAATAAGGATGAAATGTTGATAGATGTTTGATTGTGGTAAGACATAGACATACGCCTGGAGATATAAATTAATTAATTACTCTTTCTTCTGGTTTTGTTAAATGATTTGCTGCAGTTTGAAAAAGCAAAACAAACCAAGAAAAATGGCAGTGGCCTTATATTGTACAATCTCCTTTTACTGTCTCTAAAGTTATAGAATGATGTTGAGTTGCTGTGTTTCTTTTTAATGTTTTATTTCTTATTGTTATCATTTTCTTTTGGCATTTTAATAATGTGTTTTTATGACATGTCCCCAATTATTAGACCAGCGCCCTCCAGTGGACCTGTCATATAACCTCAGCATTATTGTATTTCTGCTGTGATTTCCAGATCATTCCCACCATTTCCACCTAGTAGATAGACAAATCCTCCTCTCACATGATTTACACATGCCCCTACACATAAAGGTGTACTGTACTGTGCTGTGCTGGGTGACTGGAGAAGTCTTAGACCATAACTATTTAACCTTTTTGTGAATGTAATCAGCAAACCACATATGTGGACAGATCCAGAGTCAAACCAGATTGTGGTAAAAGGATCCATTAATGGAATGGAAGCAGAATGTGTTCATTATACAGTATCAATCGAGCCAATGTGTCCTGATTATACTATATACACCACACTTTATATGTACACCTGCAATATATTCATCTGGGTTACATTAACTCATGACAGAAAATGAATAATGACTCTCTACCATAGGCCGTGGTGTAAACCGGACAGACGGGAGCCTCCAATACAACTTTGGAAACCTGAGTACGAGTCTGAACTGTAAACTGGAGCAACTGACTCAGGATGGTGAGTGACTACTGGAGGGAGGTAAAGATGGAGAACTGGGGTTGATTTATTCTGTCTTCTGGTACCAGAATAAGAAACTTATTGTATCAATAGTAAGGAAAATAAAATAATGCTTATAAACATGAAAGATGGATCTACATGGGGTGAGTGCTGAGGCAATAGTGACATAAAGGCAGGAAATATGACAGAGAGAGAGAGAGGGTAAGGACAGTAACCTCTTATATATGTCTGCAGAGAAGACACCAGGGGACAGTTATTATATAATAATATATAGATATAATATAATATTCCTATAGTTATATAATGTGACAGTAACCTCTTATATATGGCTGCAGAGAGAGACCAGGGCACAGTTATTATATAATGATATATAGATATAATATAATATTCCTATAGTTATATAATGTGACAGTAACCTCTTATATATGTCTGCAGAGAAGAGACCAGGGCACAGTTATTATATAATAATATATAGATATAATATAATATTCCTATAGTTATATAATGTGACAGAGGAGAGTGACAGTAACCTCTTATATATGTCTGCAGAGAAGAGACCAGGAGACAGTTATTATATTATATAATATAGATATAATATAATATTCCTATAGTTATATAATGTGACAGAGGAGAGTGACAGTAACCTCTTATATATGTCTGCAGAGAAGAGACCAGGAGACAGTTATTATATAATAATATATAATATAGATATAATATTCCTATAGATATATAATGTGACAGAGGAGAGTGACAGTAACCTCTTATATATGTCTGCAGAGAAGAGACCAGGAGACAGTTATTATATAATAATATATAGATATAATATAATATTCCTATAGTTATATAATGTGACAGAGGAGAGTGACATTAACCTCTTATATATGTCTGCAGAGAAGAGACCAGGAGACAGTTATTATATAATAATATATAGATATAATATAATATTCCTATAGTTATATAATGTGACAGAGGAGAGTGACAGTAACCTCTTATATATGTCTGCAGAGAAGAGACCAGGAGACAGTTATTATATAATATATAGATATAATATAATATTCCTATAGTTATATAATGTGACAGAGGAGAGTGACAGTAACCTCTTATATATGTCTGCAGAGAAGAGACCAGGAG
>WWET01008919.1:21454-32451 GCA_011038615.1 Limnodynastes dumerilii
GGAGACATGCTGTCTCTGTCACACTCCTCCCCCCTTAGCTTCAACCACCCTGGTGAAGCTAACAAATTTTCAGGCGAGTTTCCACCTCGCCCCCTTGGCCCTCTTCTTCCTTCCCTAGCTTCACCATAGGGTTGTATGGAGGCTTGGGACCTACAAACCTCCTGGAAAGGGCATCCGCATTGAGGTGCTGTTTCCCCGGACGATGCCGCACCTCAAACTTAAATGGCTGTAAGGCCAAAAACTAATGGGTCACACGAGCATTCACCTCTTTGTTTGTGTGCATCCATTTCAAGGAGGGAGCATGGTCGGTAACCAACAAAAACTCCCGTCCCAACAAATAATATTTTAAGGACTCCACTGCCCGTTTAATTGCCAAGCACTCCTGCTCTACAGTTGAATACTTGCGCTCTCTGGGAAGTAGAGTACCGGCTTTTCCTCACCATCTACCTCCTGTGAAAGGACTGCCCCTAATCCTGTCCCAGAGGCATCTGTCTGCATGGCAAACTGTTTTGTAAAATCAGGAGCTTGCAAGACAGGCTCTGTACATAAAGCTCTTCTCAAGTCTTGCCAAGCGATTTCCACTAGCCTGGACCACGTTATTTTGTCTGGAGACTTTTTCTTAAGACAATCGGTTAGTGGAGCCGCTCTAGTGGCAAAATCAAGTATGAGCCTGTGATAATACCCCACTAGACCGAGAAACGTCCTTAGTTGCGACTTACATTTGGGTTTGAGCCAAGCGAGAACCGCTTCTATCTTGTTAGGCTGAGGTTTAACCTGTCCCCTGCCCACAATGTACCCCAAATATTTGTCTTCTATCATACCAATGGGTTGGCAATAAACCCATGTTCCCTTAGAGACTTCAAAACGGCCTCTACCTTTGGTAGGTGGGATTCCCAGTCAGCGGTAAAAATGACAATGTCGTCTAAATACGCCACTGCATATTTCCTGTGGAGCCGCAGCAACTTATTCATAGCTCTCTGAAAGGTTGCTGGGGCACCATGTAAACCAAATGGCAACCTTTTGTACTGAAATAGGCCCTCTGGGGTAGAGAAGACTGTTTTTGCCTTAGCAGCATCCATTAAGGGAATCTGCCCGTATCCCTTTGTCAAGTCCAGTGTGCTAAGATACTGACTCCTGTCTAATCTCTCTACCAACTCATCAATCCAGGGCATAGGGTGTGAATCAAAGAGAGAAAACTGATATAATTTGCGGAAGTCATTCCAGAATCATACCGCACCTGACGGCTTAGGTACTAAGACAATGGGATTATTCCACTCGCTATTTGATTCCTCTATAACCCCTAGGTGAAGCATCTGTTCTACCTCTTGCTATACCAGTGCCTGTTTTGCCTCGGGTATGCGATAGGGCCTTTGTTTGATGACCACCCCGGTTTGAGTCACAATATCATGTTGAATGATCTGTGTCTTTCCCGGAATGTCAGAAAACACATCTTGGAACCTCGCTACCAAATTCACAGCTTCCTGTTTCTGCCTAGGACTAAGTGTGACTACAATGGGTACCTGGCATTCTGGAAACTTTTTTGCCACTAACGAGGGCAGACTGGCGCTTTCCTTCCAAGGTTTTAACAAGTTCACATGGTAGATTTGTACCTCCTTCCTTCTACCCACCTGTCGAACCTTGTAATTGACTGATCCCACCGCCTCTATGATCTCCTAAGGGCCCCGCCATTGAGCATACATCTTATTTCCTGTAGTGGGCACAAGCACTAACACCTTGTCTACTGGTTTAAAGGACCGATTAACTGTGGTGACGTCATAACTTTTTTTCTGACGTTGCTGAGCCGTTTCTATATGTTTGTTTAGGAGTGGCGCAATTTGCCTAAGACGGCCATACAATTGGGACACAAACTGAACGATATTAGGGTCCTGACAGGGTTGTTGTTCCCACTCTTCCTTTAACAAATCCAGAATCCCTCTGGGTTGCCTCCCATAGAGGAGTTCAAAGGGACGAAACCCTGTACAAAATTGGGGTACCTCTCTGACCGCGAACATCAAATAAGGTAGAAGCAAATACCAGTCTCGCTTTTCTTGAGACACTGCCTTTTTTATCATTTGTTTAAGGGTTTGATTAGACCTTTCTACCAGACCATCTGTTTGTGGGTGGTACACTGAAATGGTCATTCTGTCTACCTTTAACAACTGGCATAAATCTTTCATAAGCTTAGAAACAAATGGGTTACCTTGGTCGGTTAGGACCTCCTTCGGTATTCCTAGATGGGTATATAAAATTAGTAGCACTCTTGCAATAGTGCCAGATTTCATATTACGTAGGGGTATAGCCTCCGGGTATCTGGTGGCATAGTCCACTACCACTAGTATGTATTGGTGAACTCGGGCAGATTTCTCCACTGGCCCAATCAGATCCATGCCAATTTGTTCAAAAGGCACGGAAATGATAGGGAGGGGTACCAGTGGAGCCCTGAATTCTGGCCGAGGGGCCGGCTTCTGGCACACTGTGCATTACTGACAATACCTCTTGACTGAAGCATAGATGCCTGGCCAAAAGAACCTCAACTGTATACATTGGAGTGTTTTCTGCTAAATGGCCTCCCCACAAATGTGCGTGTGCGGCTTCTAACACCAATCACTCAAGTTTTTGGGGAATTAATTGTCGTTCTACTCTTTTCCCCTGGAAAGTATTAACACGATATAGCAAATCATTTTTCAACATAAAATATGGTACACCCTCAGATGGTAAAAGAGAAATCACTCTATCACTAATCACTTTTACATTATCAAAGGCCTCTGCCAAATTGTTATCGTGGTGTTGGTCTCGCCCAAAGTCCTGCAATGATATTTTCTCACCAACAGGGTTCCATTGGGGCTCACAGTCAGTTTCCTGGGGTAGTGCAGTAGCTGCAGTAGTTCTCCTGGATGCCAAGGTTTGGTAGTCTCTGATCTCTGGCCCGTGACACGCCTCAGCGGCTGACTGTCAGTGTTATGCCATGTAATCAGTTCCTGCAGCAATGGAGGTCACAGCCCAGGATTAGCGAATAAGGAGGTCGGGAGGTCACTGCAGCCACCACCTTCAATGGCTGGCCTTGTACTGTCAGGGGTAAGTACACATGTGGACACTCCTCAATGTCGCCATGGACACATATCACTCTGATAGGAGGCAGGACCTTGTCGGCACCTGGAGGAACCAGGTTGGCTGCAACCATGGTGAGCTCACTACCAGTATCCACCAGTGCCCAGATCTCTCGACCCTTTGTACCATCATCCGGAAGAGGGTGGACTTCGCCTGGGATACACACGCAGCCACCATGCTGACCATTGCATTGTTCGAACTGCCTTTCCCGCACTGCAGTCCATCGGCTCTCCCTGTTTTGGGCAGTCACACTGCACGTGACCAGGTTCACTGCACTCAAAGCACACTATAGGAGACGAGGCCTTTGGCTTAATGACTTGGACCTGAGTTCAGGGCTTTGGTACAAAATCTGTCCTGGCTTTACTTTCCCCGGGTCAGGTGCCACTCAATAACCACTGCCAGCTCCTCATATGTCTGGGGATCAGCCTGAAAGGCCCACGGCTGCACCGAGCGGTCTAACACCCACATAGCCTGGTCTAGTGCAACTCTCTCCACAATTTGCAACCAAGTGTTACCCAGTTGGGCAAGTTTGGCCAGCTGAATCCTGGGAGGCTCAGAACCTTCCAGCCACCAGTCATGGAATTCTTGGGCTTTGCTGGGGCCCGTCACTCCAACTCTGTCGAGTAAAGCCTTCTTAAGGTCAGGGTAGGAACGTGACTGGGCCACAGACATATCCACATAGGCTCTCTGTGCCTCCCCTGTCAAACAAGGAGCCAGCTTCTCAGACTATTCCTCTTCAGGTCATTCCAATCACATGGCCATGTCATGAGTTGAAGTGAGCTTAGGCAGTCTCTCTCGCTTCTGCCCATCTTTCTTCAGCTATATAAGCTCTTCATACATCATCTGAACCCGAGCTTTTTGGCTCTGTAACTGGGATTGCTGTCCGGCAGCCACTTCAGATATCATCTGGACCTGAGCTTGTTGGCCCTGTAATTGGGTTTGCTGTCCGGCAGCCACTTCAGCCTCACCAGGCAGTGTTACCTGACACCCGTCTGCTCTACTGGCCACTTTTAACACAAGACTGCAACAATTTGCTAATGCCATGGTGGCTCTTTAAGGCAGCTTTTCACACAACTCTCATTAACCCAAGTTGCACTGTCCTCCACCACAGGCACAACAAAACTGGGTTAAACAGTTTATTAAGCACACCACCTTTCTGGCCCCAGCCCAGCTGCACAATGTATACTTTAAACACAACTTGTCAGTTTTTAAAACACAGGTACTGTAGCTGTCTTACCCAGGGTTCTGTGCGGTGTATAGTTTCCAACTGAGATGTGCCCAACGTTTCTGGGCGCCATATGTGATAAGGATGCACATCACATGGAGGAGATGAAGTAAAACTCCTTTATTTCATATCAGTCAGACAGCATAGCAGGTAACATCAGTAACAGCAAGTTGGTAACATCAGTGCAGCTTGTAAGTGTCATAGCATAGAAGGAAGTGTTCAGTATTATGGATAGAGAATGGGATGATACAGAAAAGGGAGTGTCCAGAATTATGGAGAGAGAATTGGATGATATAGGAAGGGAGTGTTCAGCATTATGGACAGGTAATTGGATAATACAGGAAGGGAGTGTTCAGCATTATGGAGAGAGAATGTGATAATACAGGAAGGGAGTGTTCAGCATTATGGAGAGAGAATTGGATAATAAAGGAAAGGGGTGTTCAGCATTATGGAGAGAGAATGTGATAATACAGGAAGGGAGTGTTCAGCATTATGGAGAGAGAATGTGATAATACAGGAAGGGAGTGTTCAGCATTATGGAGAAAGAATGGGATAATACATGAAGGGAGTGTTCAGCATTATGGAGAGAGAATGGAATGATACAAGAAGGTAGTGTTCAGCATTATATAAAGAGAATGGAATCATACAGGAAGGGAGTGTTCAGCATTATATAAAGAGAATGGAATCATACAGGAAGGGAGTGTTCAGAATTATGGAGGTGTTGAGGTTATCTATCCTGGAGTTGTTACTGTGAGTAATTCATATTCTACATATCACAGATTGTCATCAGAAAGATGTACAGAGGATATTGAATCATGTTGGGAAATTGGCAGAGGAGATCCAGAAACTAAAGGGTGAGTTACATTCTACCCCCAGGACAATAACCCATCAACACTTCTCAACAAGACATACAGTATCAACAAGGAGTCCAGATTGACCTATTATATATTGTGTTACAGTGTAACTACTGGGTATAATTATCAGTGTGTGTTCTCATAATCTATGTCTATTATATATTGTGTTACAGTGTAACTACTGGGTATAATTATCAGTGTGTGTTCTCATCATCTATGTCTATTATATATTGTGTTACAGTGTAACTGCTGGGTATAATTATCAGTGTGTGTTCTCATCATCTATGCAGGTAATCTGGAAAGTCTCTGCAGCCCTGGATGGGAATATTATGCTCTGAGCTGCTACTATAAGTCCAAACATATGCAAAAATGGTCTGATGCAAAGAAGGCGTGTGAGGACATGAAATCTCACCTGGTCATCATTACCAGCGCTGAGGAGCAGGTGAGAATGAGAGGAGCAGCCCTGTAGACCAGGAGATATGGGGACATTTTTGTATGTCATTGAGGAGAAGAGCTCAGTTTAGGGAGATTGTTGGAGCGTCACAATATGCTTGGAAAGAGGTTTAGAGTAACAAAGGGGTAAATATAAGATTATTGTATGTAAAACACTGGATACCAGGAGATTGTTGTAACATGACAAGATATTGGGAAGTAATAAAGGCTACATAGATAAAGAAAACTAAATAAGGAAACAAAATAAACTGGTAAACTTGTGATGGGATCCAGAGATGTTTCTGACAGTCTGGAGGTGTGCAGACATCAGGGAGTGAGAAATAATAGACTCCTATAAATCCATAGTCCAAGAAGATAACGGGTGTAACATACAGAGATGTGTGAAGTGTATATAGATACTGGGGTGTAGTATACAGAGATGTGTGGAGTGTGAGTAGATACTGGGGTGTAGTACACAGAGATGTGTGAAGTGTATATAGATACTGGGGTGTAGTACACAGAGATGTGTGGAGTGTGAGTAGTTACTGTGGTGTAGTATACAGAGATGTGTGTAGTGTAAGTAGATACTGGATTGAGTAGGTACGGGGCTGTAGTACACAGAGATGGCACTGAGTAACTATATATTTGGGTGTAGAGCCCAGACATGGGTGTGTCATTATATTCCGTGGTGTAGTACTTAGAGATGTGTTAGAATTAGTATATAAGGGGTTGTGGTAGCTGAAGTTATAAGATGTCTTGTGCCTCGGACTCTGATGTTCGTGTGGACTCGGTTCTCTTAGAACCGAGCCTGCACATCTCTAGTATATAAATAACTTGGCCAATGGGATTGTCGTGTGGATCGGCCTCTCAGACATGGACGGCAGCTGGAAGTGGGTGGACGGGACCCCATATGACTCTACACCAAAGTAAGATGTTACACTAATAACAACGCTTATAGCGACCGCTCACAATGGGGCAGATGCAGAACAACGTTTCCCTGCGTATTTACGCCTGGCAGAGACGTAAAAACGTGTTTTGGTATGTACTGAGCATACACGCAACAGATATTACGCAACGTAATGGGCTTTTAGCGTATCAGTTGCATAAAAACGTTCGAGGTAGCGTCCCAGCCTTATGACACCAGAAATTTGCCATTTAAGTAGTACAGTATGGGCGAGCTTAGCGGCGTAACAGGCTACGTCTACGTGCGCAGAAGAGAATGGTTACGCTGCCAAAAGTGAAGGTAGGGTTTAGAAAGCTTTATAAGTATTTACTCTCCATTTAATATCACTTTGCACTTTAATAATTCATTTTTTATACACGTTTTATGATCACCCGTTTGCACTTTATTATAGACAGGTTTTAGCGCCCACATAATATTATATTTCGTATTTAGGGTTCAGAAAGCGTAAAGCGGCCAAAGTATATACTTGCAAGGGGAGTGTATAGAAGGTACGCTAGCGTAAATACACTACGCTAGTAAACGGATTGTAAGCGGAGTTCTGGATCTACCCCAATGTCTCCATGTATACCACCAGTGACGGTCACGGTGAGGAGCCTTTTTCATAGGTTATGAATTGTTATTATATGTTATCACGGTGTGACTTGTATAACATCACATAAGAAATACTGGACAGGATAATGCAGTGTGGGTATCCACTGAGAACGGTCTATTAGAGTTGAAATCTATGATTCCTTTGCTATTGCCTTGCAAAGTCTAAGCAATTAATCCCAGGACCACCAAAGACGGACCTCCGATTGGTAAGTATAAATTTAACCCTAACCCTTTCCCTAATCCTTACCCTAACTCACCCCTTCCATTACGCTAGATAATGCAGTGTGGGTATCCACTGAGAACGGCCCTATTCCGAACTGGCTGGAAATTCCTTTGCTATTGCCTTGCAAAGTCTAAGCAATTAATCCCAGGACCACCAAAGACGGACCTCCGATTGGTAAGTATAAATTTAACCCTAACCCTTTCCCTAATCCTTACCCTAACTCACCCCTTCCATTACGCTAACCTTCTCCTCCCAACAGCCTAACCCTAAGATTCCCTTTCCCATAGCCTGACCCTAAGACTCCCTATCCCATAGCCTGACCCTAAGACTCCCTTTCCCGTAGCCTGATCCTAAGACTCCCTTTTCCGTAGCCTGACCCTAAGACTCCTTCCCCTAAGACTCCTTCCCCACAGCCTGACCCTATGACTCCCCTCCCCGCAGCCTGACCCTAATACTCCCTTTCCCATAGCCTGACCCTAAGTCTCCCTTTCCCATAGCCTGACCCTAAGACTCCCTTTCCCATAGCCTGACCCTAAGACTCCCCTCCCCGTAGCCTGACCCAAAGACTCTTTTTCCCCATAGCCTGACCCTAAAACTCCCTTTCCCGTAGCCTGATCCTAAGATTCCCCTCTCCGCAGACTCTTTTTCCCATAACCTGACCCTAAGACTCTTTTTCCCATAACCTGACCCTAAGACTCCCTTTCCCATAGCCTGACCCTAAGACTCCCTTTCCCATAGCCTGACCCTAAGACTCCCTTTCCCATAGCCTGACCCCACCTGACCCTAATACTCCCTTTCCCGTAGCCTCACCCATAGACTCCCCTCCCCGCAGCCTGACCCAAAAACTCTCTTTCCCGCAGTGTACTAACGCTCAGCGTTACATCGTTGGATTCCCCCTGACACTCCCCGTGCCCTATGGTATTTACACTCCCTTACGCTGGCTGAAGGCTACCCTAACTTCAGCCGGCGTAAGGGAGTGTAAATCCGCTGGGACGGCGGCGTTAGTACAATACGCCATCCTCCAAGGCTCATTGCCCTCCCTATCCCCGCCTCCCTGCACTAACCTCAGCGTAGTAACACTGGGAGACGCCCCCTGCCAGCGTTACTACGCTGAAGCTATGGACGCCCAATCCACAAACGGGCGTTGCTGTAGTTACGCCGGGCAACATCTGCCCGGCGCATGCGTAGATCGGCTCTGGATCAGCCCCATTAGAGATGACTGTGTGACTATTATGTCATGAATGTAATATCTCTCTGCAGTAATATTATGTATAATACAATAGTGATGACTGTGTGACTGTTATGTCAGGAATGTAATGTCTATGCAGTAATATTATGTATAATACAATAGAGATGACTGTGTGACTATTATGTCAGGAATGTAATGTGTCTCTGCAGTAATATTACGTATAATACAATAGAGATGACTGTGTGACTATTATGTCAGGATGTAATATCTCTCTGCAGTAATATTATGTATAATACAATAGAGATGACTGTGTCACTATTATGTCAGGAAAGTCATGTGTCTCTTTTGTTTATCACAGGTTTTGGAGGGAGAATCAGCCAGATAATTGGCTCGATCCTATGTTCAATGGAACTGAAGATTGCGCTTGTGTACAAGGTCTTGGAGACTGGAATGATTCCCACTGTTCTTATAAAAGGATTTACATATGTGAAAAAGAAATTTAATGACCGCTCATGTTCCCTTATATCCAAATCAAGCAAATTACAGGCTGCGGGACCCTATAGTCTGCTCACAGCTATATTTACTAACTAACTAAAGCTTACATTCTCGCGTTATTAATACCACAGACCTGAAGACATAGCTCCCAACATTTAAAATCCCAAAAGCAGGGCAAATAAAGCTCCATCCCTTTGCACATAAAGTCTGCCCACAACCAATCTTCTTTCCATAAGCCGACCCTTTTGAGTTCTCTGAATGAGGACAGTTCATGCTGAATTGGGATGTGATGTCATCCAAATCCATCCAGTGGAAGGCCCAGATCAGGCTCCTCCTCAAGTCAATGTTCTGCCCAGCGTACACCAACGAGAGGTTCAACGGGGCCCCAACCCCCCCTAGTATGTCTTATGGGATCTAATGTTACCACATTCCAATGTTACATCATTCAGAATAAGCGCCGCCCCCTTTCCGGCCAAACTCTTTCCACAACTGACCTTTGCTCTTTGGGGTCCTGGCTACTGCCAGTATTTAGTTGGATAAGGAAGGGTTTATGTGTTCCGAACTTCTCCCAGATCCATCAAGACCTGCAGGAGCCTACGAAGACCACTCTTGCACACATATTTCCTCTCTCTATATAAGAGGATCTCTCCTGTTCTCTGCTGTCATTAATAAGAGGTTTCAGGTGTGTCCCAATATTTAGAGGAATTACAGAACATTTGTATCTGGGATTTCATGAAATCTATTCAAGGAATATCTTCAGCGTGCATTAGATTAGCATATATACCTCTGCTAGTACTCGGTTGGGCTGCCCTTGGCTTTGAGAATGGCATTTCCTTGGCAAAAAATCTCATTAATTATTCAACCGCTGTTTAATCATATAGCGCCGGATTAACGGAGATCTGTGCGTTAAACTTGGTTGTGTTACAGACTTATAAGTATCCGTAACTCCACACGACAGAAGTTCCCTTCCTACTTCCGTACATAATTACAGAGCCCTGCATGTACAGAAAGTGTGCGGGGTCTGAATCCAGTCCATAGTGTTCACCAGATCACCAATAAAAACCGGTCTATTAGAGTTGGAATCTATGTGTTATTCATCCTGGTTACTAATGGTAACTGTGGAGTAGAGATCAGTACTGCACCGTCCATACATGCCTCTCTCTCTTCTTTGCACCATTTAAGGCTTCTGTATTTGGATCTATACATTACTAAGCACGGAATCTGATAACTTGCTATGACTGATGTCCAATACTATTTAATCTCCAGCAGTTTATTGCGTGATACTGTTAAATTTTCACCCTGATGAAGTCCAGAGGTTAAATCCAGATGATAAAATGTGTTGAGTACTTTAATCAAGCAGTGCGATTCTTCACATAGGCTTTACTGTTGCTCTTTAAATGCACTAATATTTTACTGCTCAAGAAAAAGGCTTAATGTGATATTACTACAATGGATTGGGCTCTTAGTTGATCTTCCTCCTGTCTAGAGAAAGAGACTTTTTATTTCCAGTGATCTGATATAGCTCAATTATGTTTATTCAAATATATTTTCACGTTATCCTGAATGTTATTATTATAATACTAATTATTGATTGCTTACTTAACCCAATATATTTCTTTTCACTCTGATGTTTTTGAGTTACTGCCTCTTTCTATTTGTTTTCACATTGCATAATGCTCATACATTTTTCATTTACATTTGTACTTTTTCCATGAATGTAAAATTATTAAAGGGTATAGTCAGAGCAGATGACAAAGACATCAGATGCCACTGTCAGTGACCATTAACATGCCGAATCCCCATTAACACCCAAATGTCTCTAATCACCACAACTGAGACACAACTCACCCTGTCCATAGAGTATTATCTATCTCACTATATCCCTGTGTATCCCAGAACACTGACACACAACTCAC
>WWET01008920.1:0-22904 GCA_011038615.1 Limnodynastes dumerilii
TAATAACCATACAGAACCCCCCACAGTCACCACTCACAACTCACCAGTCACTTACCTGCTCCTAGCTCCTCCGTGGCGCGCTCTCTCCGTCTGATGAATGACGCGCAGCGCGACCTTAAGGAGGAGATGCGGCAGTGAGAGAGGTGGTCGCAGACTCTGCTGCGGTGCTGAGGTGAGTAAAGGGGGTGACAGAGTCTCATTCATCTCTCCGTCACCCCCTTTACTCACCACAGCGCCGCAGAAGACTTACACAAAAAGTAAGTAAATAGAAGAGGGGACTGCTTCCGCCCCACCGGGCCCGGCGGCAGGTATGTTACCCATGTGGGTTTCTAGAAGATACCCAGGCGATCGCCTAAGATCGCCTAATGGCAGCGCCGGCACTGCTGCCACCAATGCAACACTAAACAATATAATAGGGGACAATTCTATAAATGTATATAATAAAGCAGTAGCTATACAGTGTAAAAAGAAAGAATAACGACAGAAGGTAGAAAAAGGGATGGAATAAGAGGAAAGAATAGGGCTAAAGATATGAAAAACAAGGACTGACTTATGCAATGATACAGATACTCAGCCTTCCAGAAAAAATGAAGGGGAGGTGGAGACAGATTCACCCTAACCTTTTCATAACCTACCTAACTCCCTCCACCCCCCCGGGCCACCCCTCCCCTAACTGCATCACCCAAATATTTTAACCCTTTCATTGACAGATGTGGGCAGGGTCCCAGACTGTCTTTATCCCCCTTAGTGCCTAGGTTGCACTCAGTTCCTTTTTTCTCGTCACAAACCAGGGCAGGTGCTGGTGTGCCCAATGCCCCTGCTGAGGTCTAGCACATTGGACCAGATCCGCAAGTCCATCCGTTAGGCCACTTTTGCATGCAAAGTGCAGAAGTGGCCTGTTTGGACTGGAGGGCGCACAATGTTACTATAATTTTACAATAGTAACTTCTATTGTATGGAACTTAGTTCCGTACGATAGTTGTTCCACCTGATGGGATGGCTCTTCCCCCACCGGCCGCAAAAATTATGAAAGATGAGCGTGGGGGAAGGGGGTAGGGTTTTGGTAATATGCATGGACCTGCAGTTGTATGGACCGCTTATCTGTACAGTTAACTAAACACAGGCTTATGGCAGTGTAACTGCCATAAAGCCCGCATTAGAGAGGGAGGTACACTCCCCCCTCATGTGTACTGCCAGACACCTTGCACCTATAGACAGCGTGCAGGGATCTGGTCCATAGTGTGTAAATGAATGCCTGGCGAGCAAGGTGTCCTGTTGCTGTGCCTACCATGCTACTGTACTCTGCAAACGCATCATAAAAAATTAACCTCCTCAAGGCCTGTGAAAACCATCAGCCTATATTTCTAAAGGACTCAAACACATAAAAAGTCACGTCCTTTAGTCTTAGCTCTAGCATCGATAGGGACATGACTAGTTTTGTTATTACAGACTGGAGATTATCCGTAAACAATACCAATTTTTTAAATATTTGCCTAAATTATGCCACTTTCAGGTTAAGGTGGATTGTTAGCAGCAGGGTCTTCCTACAGAGGACAAGGGGGAGACAACCTTAACTGGTCCAGCAGGTAATATGAATTGTTTCTAATAGTGTTTCATAGTAAAGGTTCATGTGGAGAGAGTTGGTTGTACAGAGATAAAGCCAGTCTATCGAATCTGAATCCTTCCTGGCATCAGGAGAAAGGTCATCACAGTGCGCTGAGAACCAAAGTAGTTATGCAGGGCCTTATTTACACCTAAGAATCTCTAGCTTCTTGGGTGTGGAAATTTAAGAATTAACCTACTACGCATGGGTAGTAGGTTAATTACGCAATCTATGTACGACTTGGGTACATAGATTGACTACATGCGGTCTTTAAAGACCACATGTATTTATTTAAGTAAGAAGAGGCATGTCATGGCAGCCTCGGGCCATTTTTAAGAAGAGTGGGTGGGGGAGGGAATTAAATTAGCCGGGGAGGGCCTAGGGAAGGGATCTAGGTGCGTATTTTCCTTCTTAAGGAAAATACGCACGGATACTTAAGGAAGCCCTATGGCATCCTTAAGTGTCATTAGGCTTCTAAAAGCGAGGGCGTGTTTTGGGGCTGGACGGATGAGTTAGGTGCAAGTCCATCCGCATCTAACTCATTCTTACCTGTGAATCCGGGTCACAGTTTTTAACCTTTAAAGAGGTATACTTACCAAAATTGCTTCATTGCTAGGAGGTTGAGGTGAATATTGTTAGGCAAAATTTTCACCTGTCCATCTCTGCTGCAGCTGCTAATGATTTCAATAAAAGATGCCGCATGCTTAAAAAAAATGCATATTTGTTAGATGCCATCCCTGATTCACTCAGTGCAGGGAGTAATCTGTTGCTAGGAACAGATCAGGCTCTAAAAGTGTCGGTCCAGAATTATACTCTCAGTAGTGGCAGATTCAGTATTCTCTATTGCAGACTGCTTCTGAGCAATGGGGTACTAATTTTTTTGTGGCCGCCATTGATTTTTACATCACTGGCCATTCGCTATATAAGCACTTCTTGACCCTTACTCAAATGTCCGATTATAGTGTATTTACCTGCATGCCTCTAGGCTCCCCTGTTCCTGCATTTCCATTTGCATTGTCTGTGTACTTGGATTTATCTGCACACTTCAGATACTAGTGCTCAATTTGTGGATTTTATTCAGACCTTGGTGTCCATCTTGTCACGGTTTTCATTGCTGTGTTCTGCTTAGATCACCTGGTCTCTGCTTTACTGATTGCTCTCTAGTGGAACCATGACTTGTGCGCTTTATGCAGTAAAGACCATTCCCACCTTTCAGGTTCCCTGATGAATACCAGAAGCGTGTTAGACTCCTCACCTTATAGTTCAGCAGCATCTAAATCGGTTATTATCTGTAGCAATGTGCAGACATCATCATGACAATATGGCTGCTTATGGTTGTAACTGAGATGTAAAAATATAAAAATGCAGCCATGCTTTAAACTCATAAATCATAAAATGAGGAAAAAAGATTACACATTTGTTGTTGTTTTTTTTGTTTCTAAGTGTGAAACCTTGAAAAGTAAAAACAATAGGATAATGAGCAATTATAATGGCAGTAATGAGTTTGTAGTGAAGAGGTCGAGATATAGGAAAATGTTTTTAGACATTTGCCATTCCTGGCTTTTGTTTAAATGTCTCCTTTTCAAGTGGACTTTATAGTATTTTCTTCAGACTCTCAGACTATTGTTCTTATAAGATAAAAATAATTGAGTGCTTTATTTGTAACTTCTGTTGGCAGGGAGAACCTTAATTATTATACAGCTTAAATTTCAGAAACCTAAATAGATTTGATTTACATTTCCTCAGATTATTAACATGGAAAGAAGGACTTATGAAAACAATGCTGGTATAAATGTCAATTCAGCATAATTTTATTACTCATTTCAGTAGTCCAAGTGGAAGTTTAGAAGTGGTGGTATGGAAACATAGAAATAATAGGAGTGAATGGAGATTTTAGGTGTTTCTATTAAATCGGTAGGAGAAGTTATGATATTAGTGTCTATACTTTTCTTTTAAATGTTCCTTTTGGGATTATAATTTTTGACATAAATAGTCGTCTGCATAATTAACACTTTCTTTACTTATGTCTAAAGTTAGTCATATTTATATTTATATTCCTTCCAACCAAAAATGTTTTCATATCCTCCTTCATGGAAGATGATGACATGTGTTAACTGCTGATATATCATTTGTATGATTAATTAGGTTATAAACAGAACTGATATCTGCAGTGATCATCAACATGTTGTGTCTCCACTTAATATGTCTTAATAATATCTAAGATATGAAGAGGTTTCTTTTACTAGAGGTTGTAAAAAGTAATCTATAATAGAAGATAGATTTGAAGTTACATGCACATATAATAGTACATCCTGGGGTTTTTTTTGTAAGTGACTCCATCATACAATTGATTTTTAAACACATCCACATAATAATCTTAATCCATTATGACTACTTTTTTCTACTTTATTTAGGACTAAATATTTTAAATTTAGAATGGAATAATTTCTAATTGTTTTGTTTCAGATTTTTAGGTTTTTGCTGGTTTGAATATCCTTTTCATGAGTATCCCATACCCTTGGTTATAACTGACAATGGAAGGTGCCTGAGAAAGCAGCATGGAGCACTGCAGTGTCTAAAGACTTAATAAAATTACTTCACAACAGTTTTACAAAGTGACATATAAAGTTTTGATATTACTCCTTTCTTATGAAAAAATATTTAATGGAATGGATAGAGTTAAGAGTGCCTACTAAATTACTTACCATTTTAATTAACCTTATATATTCATTATCTACTTTTATATAATACAAACACACAATTTTTAATCTGTAGCAAGTAACAACTGTTTAAAAAAAAATTTGGGGTGTTTTTCAATGTTTTATTTCTGTCCTTATGGATTGCAACTATGAGTTTATTACTGATGCCTCTATAAGGTTAACGGCAGTAGTCTGTTAATAGGGGAACCAATTGATTGGCTGATAGTTGTGTGGAACCACATTTAATGAAGTGTATCTAAGCAACAGACACACCTCCAGATGAAGTCACTTCCTGTGATGAAACGTTTAGAGGCAGGACTTGACATCTATACTGTTTGAAGAGAAGTCGGTGCACGTGTGTCCTGGAGAGCTCATTGCAGTATGCCACCAATTAGCTATATTCTTTTCTGTATGTCTTTTACATAAAAAAATTTATTTGCACCATGAAGCGCCACCTTTTTACCTTATTGTTCTATATTTATGTGGACCTACAAAGAGCTGTCCATTGTTGTAAGGGAAAGCCACAGTCTACAAAGAGGACCTCATGCTGCAAATTGAACATATTTCTTTTATCTTAAAAAACAAATGGTAGCGCAGAAGCCCTCAAGTGTTGATAATTTAACGAACTGCGGTGGCTGAATAAAGTAGCAACAACGCTGATAGATAGAAATTAATTTTAATTAAATAAGATCATAAAAATTATAAAGTATTACACTGATATAAAATCAATCAAATACATGAGTGACAGTAAAAAGCAAGAGAGACCAAAGTGGGCTAAATAGGAGGTAGGAGCAATACTTATCAATTAGTAGATAGGCATGGACACACGGAGATCAACCCGATCTAGTCCTTGATGAGATGCCTTCTTAGTTTCTTCAAAGTATCAGGTGGCCAGCCTGACACTCTTGAGTGCCTAGATACAGATGGAAATACCTTCTAGAGCTCCTGTGGTAAGTGCGATTTGTGAAGTAAATCAATGTAGATCTTTTATAATGCAGATATATTTTCAATAGTATAGCGAGGGGATAACCCCGTATAGCTTCCGTGAGCTGGATGGTAATACAACCGGAGGTGAAAACGGTACAGATAGTTATCAGTCAGGATGGATTTCCGATCATTAGACCTTCCGTGAGCTGGATTATTTTACAACCAAAGAGACTGCTCTGTATTGAACAAGTTCTTTTTCAAGCAGAAGCTGCTTGGTTTGCAGGTTTCAACGTGTATTACCTCCGTACCACGTGTAATATAACAGGCTGACTTCCCCAATGCAAGGGATCACAACAGACGTTAGGAAAGAGTTTCACAGGCTTCTCTCCTCGGGTATGGACAACGGGGCACTAAATCACACCGTAGCTCAGATTTTCAAAGGCACAGTCTTATTAGCTCCACTAATCGTCTCTCCAGCTAGGATAACAAAGCGACGCGTTTCGTGCCGACCAGGGCACTTTCTCAAGCATAAGTTAGGATGTCAGATTGCTCCTCCTATTTAAAGGCTGGTCATTTAATTAAGCAGCTGTAATCTAAGGAGAGCGTTGCAACAATCGACTTTACAAAGTAGCAAACAATTATTTTACAACCAAAGAGACTGCTCTGTATTAGGCAAGTTCTTTTCCAAGCAGAAATTGCAGGATTTGCAGATTTAAACGTGTATCACCTCCGTACCACGTGTAATGTAACAGGCTGACTCCCCCAATGTAAGGGATCACAGCAAGCTTTAAGCTCTAAGATAGAGTTCATAAGCTTCTCTCCTCGGGTATGGACAACGAGGCACTAAACCACACCGTAGCACAGAGTTTCAAAGGCACAGTCGTATTAGCTCCACTATTCGTCTCTCCAGCTGGGATAACAAAGCGACGCGTTTCGTGCCGACCAGGGCACTTTCTCAAGCATGTGTTAAACTGTCGGATTGCTCCTCCTATTTAAAAGGCTGACCATTTAATTAAACAGCTGTGATCTAAGGAGAGCGTTGCAACAATCGATTTTACAAAGTAGCAAACAGTAAGAAAACATATATAAAGTAATAATCTATCAGTGTTGAAGATAAGAGATATAAACAGAAGAGTAAGCCATACGTCTACATAGTAACATGAATCATTTAGAATACACTCATATTACTAAAGGTTCAACAGCTACGTGAGTGTACAGGTCTAAATACAAATTTGTCCTTAGTCTACAATTGTAGTTTCTAATATTGATTTTTATTTTTGTGTTTATTATAATGTTATTATTGCCAATCATTAAACCCAAGATTCTATAGATTTCACGGACCTAGAGTAAATCCAAATATATAAAAGGAATAGGAGGAAAACCAAAAATTTATATACTGTGTTTAGTTCAGTTAAATACATTAGTGTCAACGACACTTCAACCCAGGCAAAGGTGTATACACACATAGGCTCAGTTTGGACCTTCTCCTCCATCGTTCTTGTTTCTGTTTCTATATTTATCATACTTCTCTTTGTTTTTTTATTTTTTATATTTTTTATATTTTTTATTTTTTATTATTTTTTAATTTTTTATGTGTGGTATTTATTTTTTGAAATTTTTATTAATTAATTCTATTCTTTATATATATTTGTGAATTTATTTTGATATAATATTGATATCCTTTATTAATTTTGTAAATTTTCTATTTAGATTTGCATTGTGAAAACAATATTTATCGCTCTTATAAAAGAGCTAGAAGTGATATAAGCAAACCATAAAGATTCCCATAATAGTATAGAAAACAATAGTGATACAAGTGGTCATATATAAAAACAAACAGAAAAACCAAAAAACAGAATAATATATACATGTGTATACATAAATGCACACACACATACACATACACATATACAAATACATATAGTCAGGTAGATGTGTGCACATAAGTGTAGGGCCTCCCATATGGTCCTAATCACAGACCCAAACATAAATAACATGTCTTGGAAATGTTAGTGTTAGTCACGGACCCTCTCCTTCAGTGACCGCGTCGTACGACCGACATATTGAAGTCGACACGGGCACTGAAGGAGATAGAACACATAGCTCGTGTCGCAGTTTGCAAAATGATTAATAACAAACTTTGTTTTTGTGACAGATGAAACAAACTCAGTTAATCGATGGACAATCATATTGCAGGTAAGACATCTGGTTTTTCCACATTTGAAGCAACCCTTAGGCTTTTGAGAGAGCCAATTGATATCTGATATAGGATTTTTATTATTTTTAGGTTTGTATTCGCTAGGAGAAAGTATATTTTTCAAATTTTGGTTTCTCTTAAAAATTATTTTTGGATTATCGTCTAACACATTCCTCAGGACCGTGTCGCTTTTCAGAATTGGGTAATATTTATTAATAATCTTTTTGATAAGATATGATTTATTATTAAATTTAGAGATAAATGGAGTTGACTCCTGACAGTATAGACTAGAAGATATTGACTTATCCTTTGGTGACAGGAGATCTACTCTGTCGATCAGCTCAACCTCCCTAAAAGACCTTTTTAACAGGTCATTAGGGTAGCCCCTGGATTTAAAACGATCCAGGAGGGCTTGTGATTGGACAAGATAAGTCTCCTTGGAGGAGCAATTTCTTTTAATGCGGCATAGTTGCCCCTTGGGTATATGATTAACCCATGGGCGATAATGACCACTGTGACTAGCGCCGTTAATCATTACTGTTTATATTTCTTTTATCTGTTACATTAGCCACTGCATTAGAGGATTGAATAAGGACTGTGAACCTGATTCACAGTTAAGAGTAAAATTGTGAACTTACCTATATATACGCACGTGTAAAATTCACAATAACGATTTAGAGAAAAGAAAAAACCCAGTTAACCATTCCCCCTGTATCAGGAGTGCTATGTAAGTCTTTCCTGGGTATAATTAGGTATGTGCGGACTTTAATAGCTGTGAATCGGACTTGTGTTTAGGTGCTTAAAATTGCTTATGATTCAAAAATACATAACTAAACGCATTGATTAGGCTTTGGAAAAGTAAAGAAATGTTTATTACTAAAAACAGCAAGTTTATTACTAAAAACAGCAAGTACTCTCATTAACATATGTAAACAAAATTAAGCATTAAAAATACAACTTTAAGAATAATCCTGACATTTTACAATAATAATAAACAGATACTGCATGAAGTTAGAAATACAACGACCCACTACATATAAAGGCTTTAATAAAACATTTAAAAAATAAACAGTTTAAAAATAAAAGTAAAACAAACAACCAATACAGTTAAATATAATGGAATATGTTCACAAAGTTTTAAGTAAATACATTTTCTAAATAAACCTTCACAAAATACACCAAAATAACAGTAACTTAACAAGATTAAAGTCTTGCACAAAATGTGAAATCAAGAAAAACGAGTCTTTATTTGTTTCATTTATAAACACACATCCATTGATTATAAACACGCAGCAGGTGTGGCTTGAATTAAATAAAGACACGATGCATGGCCTCACAGCAAACAATACGGTTCTTTAACTAATGAGTGATCCAGGGCTACCTTAACTTTTCCCGTGTGTGTGTTAGTTTACGCAAGGCACTCCTACCTGTGAATCAGTCCTAACTCCACAGGAACGCCCATACTGTACATTAGTAGCCAGTGAGCAGCTCATTTGCATTAAGAGTCTTGACCCTCTAGCCATGCATGCGGGACTCATTCCGTGCCGATGTGTGCATCAGTCCTAAGTCAGCCGTCCGTGTATGTGAATCAGTCGGCCATGGTTTCCGTGCATATATTTGTGTTCTGGCCATGCGCAGTTTAACTGATCGTAAAAATGCACACATGGATTCTACACTTAAATGTGAATACGGTCCTGTATGAACAATACTCCTGGATCTTAATTAATAATTAATACTGCTGTTATGCCCTGATGAAAGTTGTATTAAACTGAAATGTTGGTATAATTTATCTGCATTTTTGGAGTATTTATTAAGGTTTTTAAGTGCCAAATTTCTATATTTATACTAAAATGTATTACCATGTCAAAACACCTTCCTAAAATGTATAAGACTTTCTTAAGAAACAAACCTATTAATGTAATTTTATAATTTTTGCACGAAATGTTAGATTAATCAATACAACTTTAACCTGTTCTCTATGCTAAATATTTTTTTTTGTGCCTACAAAGGAATTATATTAAATATGCTATTATGTCCAGTGAATTTGGTGAGTTGGTATTTGGCCAGATAATTTGATAACCAAACCTAAAAGCACTAAAAGTAAATATATCTGTGTTTGGTACATTAAGTGCAGGTTGCATGCAATACATATTCCATAAAAAGAAACAAAACAAAGTATGTTTGTATATCTATTTTTATTCATAATTGTATTGAAGGAAAAAACATCTTTTCCTACTCATCCAGGGAATTGACTAGTAAAGGTGACCTCGGATGAACCTACTGCTCACACATTCATGAAGGATATAAGGCATGAATTCCTTCTGAAGAGGTTACAATGCTGAAGAGGTGAACTTCACAAAATGTTAAGTATGATGCTAAAAGTAATGCAACTTATTGTAGACGAGGAGGCGCACTAGACAGTCTATTGATTACAGACAGTGTAGTGTAATTAAAGTTAAACTATAAATTTTGAAACAAACCTTAAGATAGCTGCACCTGTACTTTACACAAACGCTGCAACAACTGGTTCTAATATATAGTTGAATAATATGTTTTATGTATAATGTTTTATTTAAAACGAAGAGTCATAGCTAAAATTGCAAAAAAAATGTGTGCATGGGAAAAAGAGTAATGGGGCCAGATTTACTAAGCTGCGGGTTTGAAAAAGTGGAGATGTTGCCCATAGCAACCAATACGATTCTAGCTGACATTCTCTAGTATGTAATATTTTAATTAAATCTAGAATCTGATTGGTTGCTATGGGCAACATTTCCACCTTTCCAAACCCGCAGCTTAGTAAATCTGGCCCATGATGTTTCAGTGTAAAGAGAGGTATGGATAAGCAGCATGGAAAATGTTAAATAGTGCAATCACAAAGGTGAGTAAGGAGAGGGACCGGAGCAGAGAGAAGAGCTGGAGAAGAAAAGAATAAGAAAAAAATATACAGCACAAAAGAAAAGAAACACGAGTATGATGGGAATTAAAGTATATTTGGCACAGAGTAGAGGTATAAGGAGAAGGAAAGACACCAAAATATAATCAGGAGGTGAGTAATAAAAATGTATAAGGTAAGAAAATGAGTGGTAAAAAATAAAGTGCAATTAAAAAAGGTATACTGCCATGAGAGTAAGCAAAGTAAAAATAAAAGGGAGAAAACAGTAGGGTCACAAGTAAAAATTAAGGTGGTAAGCAGTGAAGTTCTGGGGAAGGTAATCTGGTGACAAACATCAAGGTGAGAAAACGAATATATAAAAGCCGGGGAATGAACTAGCGGCACAAAGAAAAGAAATATGGATATAAGAAGAAAAAGAAAAGAGAATATACGCATATGAGAAAAAAATTGCCTGCAGTGTCTGAAAATTTGCAGGCCCTATTTCGTAATATATATAATCTGCTCAGATTAGTGGTGAGTGCACAAATGTGCATGTGGGAGAAGGTGTCACTAGATAACAAAATAAATGCAAACCTGTACTATTTTTGTATTGTGGTTACAAGACTGTGCATTTTATGACAAAAAAGTGTGCAAAAAAGGTGTGATTTTATTTATAGTGGTCCTTAGGATGCTGTTTGTATTGTATAGCGGTCACTAGGATATAGTCTGTATGGTATGGTGGTCATTAGGATGCAGTCTGTATTATATAGTAGTGACTAAGATGTAGTCAGTAGTGTATGGTACTCAGTTGAATGCAGTGTATATTGGGAACCAGAACACTGTAGGTATTGTATAGTAGTGCCTAGGATATGCTTTCTTTTATTGTGGTTACAAAAATGTGTTCAGTATTTTAATATTCTTACATGGATGCTACATTGTACAAAAGCCACTGGTGTTACATGTTAAATTGTAAAACAGAAGGATCCAAAATTACTATTAGCAGGGGGGGAGCGCCGAACACCCTAGCACTGGCCCTGCCTGCAACCTAACCCTAACCTTCCCCTTAAGCCCTAACCCTAACCTTAGCCCTCCCCAGCCTGGCACTATTGGGAATAAGCTGAAATAGTAATCTGTTCCGAATAGCCATTTTCTATTTGCCAAGCATTTTGGCAATGATAAAGCAGCCATTCAACTGGCAGCTGTATCATTGTTACAATAGGGCTGGCTAGAACAGCAACCGCATCCCGTTGATTTCTATAAATAATATAATAATAATATAATATAAATAAGTTTCACATTTATGATCCAGCTCTCTATGGCTGGGTAATGTTATCTTTTGTTCACATAGACTATGTATATACACCGCATATACGCAATCTACGTATCGAAACCATACACAGATTACGTACAATAGCTACTACACATGCGCAGTAGCTATTCATTGAATTACGGCTATCTATGGAAGATGGACATAGTTCTGGATCTACCCCAATGTTTGTAATTAATTAGTACGCTTGATTCTAATGTGTTAAACATGATGTATTGGGAATTTTGATTGTATTCTAAAAATTGTTCATTGAATTACAGCCGTCTATGGAAGACTGACGTAGTTCTGGATCCGGCCCATTAGTTGTAAAAGTCTACAATGAAATGCTAGAAACAGTACTTGACCACTTTTATAGTAAATCTATCCTACTACCAGAATTATAAATATAAATTTAAATAGCAGTTTTCTAACTAACCGTCTAGTTCAGTCTTCTTCAATGTGACAAATTCTCAGATACAAGCTAAGTAACAATTTCTAAGGAAATCATATCCATAAAATGGTTACAAATAAAATATGGCAACATTTATACATAGTTTACAATTGACAATTACACTTGGGTGTGTTAAAGTCCATGAATTCACAAATGTCAGTACATAAACTATCTGTATTAAACCTTTAAAACTTCCTAAGGAATAATTTTAAATGAACAAGCCTATACAATACAATTTCATTATAACTATTATATTCTAATGTAATCTAACTAACGAATAGCCTACTACACTATAAATTACAGAGACTATCTATGACACTATAATACTGCAGCAAATGTAATTGGTTTTCAGTTCATTTTAAATAACTCTTTACATCCCCAGAAGTTCATACAATACTATGTAACTTGTGTCCACAGCCGCACTCTGTCACTGCTAACGCTGTCACAGCTGTTAAATATCGTTGCTAACTCTGCGCTCTTCTCCTTCTCTGTTGCACAGCTATTATCTCCTACTGTTCTCTGTACGCTTTCTCCTTTTCCAAGGTTGCGGTCACCCCCACTATAATATCGTAAGTCTCTGCTGATCCCCAACTCTGCTGCGAACTCCCTCTCTATCTGGATCTCATTTTTTCCCACCTTCGATTAACTCAGTTTTTTCCCCTTCACTTGCCACACAGCTACTTTGGCTCTCTCTCCAGCACTCTGCTCTCAGCTGCTTTGTACCACGTCTTTCTCTCTCTCACCACTGCTTTGGCTCTCTCTCTCTGCTCTCTCTCTCTCCCTTCCTCAGCTTACAGTACTCTTTACAGCTCCCTCCATCAGACTGCTACTTTCACCAATTAAACAACACTTTTTCCAGTATCTTTTATATTTTCACTTGATCACTTTCTCCACTTTTCTTTCTAGCACTGTTTTCTGTCAGACTGGGTATTCACCGCACTTTCTAAGCACCCCAGGCTTATGTATTCACTCCAAACTAGCTTCACTCCTATAACGCTTTCCCTTTACTTCACCACTGCTCCCCCTCTGATTACCTCACACCAACTGCCTCTCCAACTGACTTTTCCCAGATCTTTCTAGAAGCTCTTTGCACTCAAGCGCATGCCCCTGTCAGCTGACTGTTGCCCAGACAACCGCCGTCGAGCACCAGCTGGCTGTCTTCTAGCTGTTGCCTAGCAACAGCCCCACACTCGCTCTCACTGCTCACACTGCCTAAAGCACCCTGCAATCCCCGATACTCAATCCTGCACTACAGGGGTGACACACAAATATAGGACCGTATTCACACAAGAAAGTGCTGCTTTTTCCGTGCGTATTTTTAGTAACGGTTAAACTGCGCATGCGTAATAACTTTTTTTTATGTAAGCTACGTAGGAGCTATTAGCTTTTCAATAAATTAATTAGATTAGGAAACAAGTTTTTTCTCTACATTTTTACTAATTATCACTATGCACATTTGCACTTTAACTGATTCCCACAAATGACTATCTTTAATGCCTTTTTGTGACATGGTAAAGGCTATGTATGACCAATCTCTGGTTATTAAGACTTGTATATACCATTTACAGTCCATGCTACCTGTAAACTAGAGCACTAGTGTTCATGTCTATTAGAAAATCGCATCTCCAACATAGTTTCCTACTTAATTACACGATAGCGCTCATGTTCCTAAAGCAAACGGTCATCTAGAAGTCCATATTGTTTTTGAGGAAGTCGTAAAGGCCGCTGTAATGTGAACAATACTTTCTCTGCAGGATACACTGGCAGACACACTATAAATAGAGATCTTTTGTTTTTGGATGAATTCTTCTTGAGTCTGAGTGGAATGCAAATTATGTAAAATCAGACATGGTTTTGAATAAGGTAGAAAAGTACCAAAAATATTGGGTGTCTGGAATGAGAAGGACATTATTTTTTGTATATAATTTATCTCTGTTTCCTGTTTACAAAATATCACATTTAGAGTCATGATATTGCATATTATGCATATTATAATTCATTTCTCCATGTTCTGTTAGTCTTTTTCTACTCATTACAGTTCCATATTTAGGAATAATGATTGCTTTGTGTGTTATACTTTATAACTTTTTCATATGCTAGTCTGGTGTGACAATTACTTTCAGTACTATGGAAAGTCTGCACTTTGATGTGAACAGGATGCTGGACAAACAGAAAGCAAAGGAAGGTCAGACAGTTGGGTGTGTGGGTAGTTGTGTGTGACTATAGGTTATGCCAAAGTCTCCCAGGTAATGCAGAATTATGCAACATGAAAGAGCTACCAGGAAACTGTGTCACATTCAAAGTCTGGATACATCTCTAATTATCAGCCATTTGATCCTTAGACACAGGAACTGGCAACTGTTTCATTGGCGCCCTGGCTATGCTTTATGACATGAGAATAAAACATAAGAGGAAGGCGATGTAGGGATATATACAATGGGTAGAGAGGTAACTACAACGTTTGGGGAAAAGGTTGATATTCACATTATATCACAATAAACTATTTTTACTATGCTTTGTTTATTCTGTATACAGAAAGCATATAAGTTAAGTAATATGAGGAAAACTATATATAGTTTTATAGAGAGACCAGAATAAGAACAATGTAGATGTTTAGATAGGTAGTAATTGTTGAGGGTGAATTACATTTTCTCAAATGAACAAATATTTGACTAAACAATAAGATGGCAATACCATAATAAGATACAAAACAAAGGAGATGATTTACTGGATTTTGGTCATTATTTTTATCTTTAATTCATGTGCCACAATAAGAGTAGGGTTGCCGATCTACCGACTCTCCTGAAATTTAGGCTTTCAGAACCTGCAAATCTCCAGCAGTGGCCTTGAGGATATGTTTTCATGCAAACCACGGTCTCAAGTCCTGCCCCTCTTCCTAGCTACACTGCTATTCCTAGTGTAACTAGGGACAGGGAAGGACTCGATGATGCAATTTCTGTCATCAAGCCCCTCCCCATCCCTGATAATACTAAGAAAAATGGCATTAATGATCAGGGGATGGAGTCACAGGCAAGATTTGCATAAATCACATCATATAACCTCTCCCCCATGCACACATTAATGGCTTCTTTCTAGGAGAGCGATGAAAAGTCAGTAACCCTAAATAACAGGCAAAATTTCAGGTTACTCACCTTTCCCGTGGTCCAGGTCCTGCGGTAGTGGTCGTGGCGTTTCCGAAAAGGAATGGGTGAGTATGTTGATCGGCATACTCACCCATTCTAAAAAATAAAATTCTAAAATGGAGGGGTATTCGAAATAGGGACATCCGAAAAGGAACTTTCGGAAGTCCCTATATCGGAAATCCCTCATTCTATGCAAGGACTGCAACCGGTTTTGGTCTGGGCACATACAGTGCGGGATGAAACAAATTCTTTATACATGCTTCTGTAAAGCGGGTCATCAGGAACTACTAGAGAGGAACACCTTAGTTTCCTTAATATCTGCATAGCCAGGAAACTATGATGAATGAGTCCACTAGAGGAGCTTGAGACATAGCTCAGAAGCAAAATAAGTTTTGCAGGTGGTGGCGAAAGACACCTCAGACAAGAATTCATTGTCGCTGAGAGAAGCTGTGGAAAGAATGTTGGCTTTCTTGTTGATAATACCAATTTAATACTGTCAAAGTCGATTTCTGCAGTACCTCTCTTCCACCAAAGTGGCCATTAGTTCTTCAGATTTCAGTACAGAAGATCACCCATGAAGCGTCTATTCTGCCTAGCCCCTTGGTCAGGTATCGGGTACCTCCTCATTCATTACCTGCTATGGACTGCACCCTTGCCTAACTAAACTTTATTACAACCAGCACTGGATTATTTATTGTCTGTTGCCTTCTGGACTGACTGATTCCTGTCTGTTGCTTTTTATTTGAAACACTTTTGTATGTTTTATAATGAAAACTTACAAGAATTCCCTATCGTGGAACGTATGGGAGGGGGTCTCGTCCCCCCATTGTTTCATGAGTAATCAGCTGCATTAAATAACTTAATTTGTGGATCCATACCCCTTCTGCCTTGAAAGACTCGCTCAGATATGAAACGTGTTGCCGGGGTATTAATGATATGTAGTAAAACTGTTTCAGCTGTCCATCTACAGAAGCACCACTTATAGCTCTCTTTTTCCCGGGACTTTACATCAGAGCGGGGCAGTGTTGACCTTGGTGGGTAGCACAACAGTTCTCCTTTTTTTTTTTTATCGTTTTTGTGTAATAAAATATAGTTTGGTTAATTTTCTATCCTCCTTTCCATTAAAACCGGAAGAAGGATCCGGTCCTTATCTCCCCTTTTAAACAACCTTGGACCTAAAGAACTTTGTATCCAGACACTATCTTCCATACCTGTGAATGAACTGAGGTTAAGAATGTGACGGTACTTCATATATGCATCGCAACTGTGAGTCGGCTTGTTAATGAAAAGGTTGTGCCAGGACATCATTAGGTCCTGCTTACTGACTGATTTGTGCTCCTATTGGGAACTTTATTATTGAGACTGTTTTTAATTATGTTTATCCTTTGATTTTTTTTTTTACCTATTAACCAAATGAACACTCATATATATATATATTCAGTTTATAGTAAGAGTTGATTTTCTTTTATTGATTGATACTTTATCCCCAAGGTGTTGGTGGGAATTGTGTTGAATAGTGTGTGAATCAAAGGTTTTAGATGGTTGACTCAATCCATTTGGGACATTATTTCCAGCTGTCCCTTCTACCTACTTATTAGGAATTTATTAGCAATTATTAAGGTGCCTAAAACGTATCTCTATTTTCTGGTATTAATTCTGGGTCTATCCCCCCCTCTTTATATTAATTTCATTATTATTTCTTATTTTGTCTTGCATACCTTTTATTTGTACACACTTCAGTTTTGTTTACTCATTCAGTTACTTGGTCTTTGTTGGTTCACTCTATAATTTAAGAAACCATATCAGATTTTAGTAGCTCCTCCTGGTTTGCACATCGTTTTTTTTATAGTGGTCCCGCATCTTTCCTAAATACGCATATGGGACCAATACTGTGATTTGTCAGTACAATCCAAACATTGTTGATGAGATCATTTATACTATATTCACTGTAATTTACTATTCTGGTTTTAGACATTGGTTCATTTAAAGGACCACTTGGTTTATCACTTACTTTCTGAGTTAGGTATTGGAATTTTTTAGTAGACTGTATGTTCTTTTTCTAGAGCCCACCACACCCATTTGTTATCTATTTAGACCTGCATATGTGGATCAGATTCAGATTATGGCACTTTATTGTGGACACCAAGGATTGGATGTTGATATGCATAAGTGACATTGGGCCAGCTCCAGACTTACTAATGACAGCTAATTTATGTACGCTGCATGCGTAAATCTGGCTGTGGAAATGCACTGCTCATGCGCTCGGCTGATGTTACGCATCATAGCTGTGCTTATACATAACTTGTACGTAACTCCGTATGATAAGGCTTGACATCCCTTTGCAAGACGAATATACAAATTATGGATGGAGGCATTTAAATTGTGCTGTATGGGTTGGGCTAGGCACTTATGAATGACAACACATTACGTACGAACAGAGATATGCAAAGAAAAATTAAGGTTTTGAACACAGAAATCAGCTAATGTTTGTACGTGCGTGGGGGGTGCCCAGGGGGGGTGCGTTATACTTAGTAGCGTGTAACTCCGATATGTTTGCAAAAGTAAAACAGCCTTAAGTCTGGATCTGGCCCATTGTTCATGTGGTGGATTTTGGACTCGTAGTGGATGCTGATTTTATTTTTGGTCTACATTATAATGTCTATATGTTTTTACATTTTTTCTTTCCTTTAGAGTTGCAAGGATACTCCTTAATAGTTTGATGTTCTTAATAAATATTGTCCTATTATATTGAAAATGTTTCTTTGGAGTGCTGGCTTTGGATGAACACCTTTTTCTGATTGAATTAATTCTTTGGTCTGGCACCCTGATAAATACGTTGGGATTTTGTGCAATTGTGTATGCTGACTTGCCACTAGTATTTTTATCTATCCATCTATCAGGTTTTATAAAGGTTTATATACTAGTTTTACATACAGAAAAAGAAAATGGGAAGCACTAGCTCCACAGAAGTACACAATGTACACAAAAAAACATTGGGGTCACTAATAAATAAGGGTCGTATAACAAATGATTGGTTGTGATTAACCAAACTAATACACAACACTAAAATAAATAGATAATTGTTTGCGTCCCTTATTTGGGATACCCAGACATGTATCAAAATTAATATACAATTAAATACATTTAAAAATATATAAAAAATATATAAATAGTAACTTAATCACACAAATAAACATGAGTGATGTAATTAATAGAAATATTTAATATATACTTTAATCAAACTAATTAAAAACAATACATAAATAAATATTGAACTATAAAAACTGAATGCATGAAAATCACCAGTAGATATAAAATGTCATGGAACTTCACATAAAATATGTTAATGAGGCCTCATAAAACACAAACCAGCATAATAATCAATACACATCAATAAGAGCACTGAAAAAAATAACGGTATCAAAATAAGTCTTAGTCTAATGTTGTAATTGCAAATCTGAAACCTCAGCACCAGTACTGGAGAAAAAGTTCAAGATATAGGGCTGGATCCAGACCTAGTTAAGTGCATGAACTTAGTTACACCTGGGCTAAACCATGTTGATTTCAGGGGGATTCCAATTACTTGTATTCTTTGCATGCAGGGATATATCTTTGAATTTCTTACTGCACACAGATACTGACCAGCTTTACTTTAGACTTGGGGTAGGAAACATCACCTCTCAACTCTAATACTGTTTGCAACAGATGAAATATGACTCCCCTGAAATCAACAGGGTTTAGCCCAGGAGTAACTAAGTGCATGCACTTAACTAGGTCTGGATCAGGCCCATAGTCATTAATCCTGGTATTGGAAGAAAATGATAATCCACATATAATAGTATGTCTCTCACATATAAGCTAAGAAGATGGAACAAATTAAAAGTCCATGTAAAATGTCAGAAAAAATGCCTCCCGCCAATTGGCCAGGGCTCGTTTTACTTGATTTTCACAAAAAATTCCAGGAGCAATAGATAATAATAATGAAAAATATTAAATAATAATCTCCAAAATGTTTGTAATACTGGTGGGGGATAAAATAACAGGTCAGATGTTGATCAGAGACTCACAGTTAGTGGTGTGATAAAAAGCGAGGCACTCTCCTTATGACTGGTGATCGGCTGGAGCTCCAGAGCTGTAAACGTGTGCATACCTTTTGGACTTATCGCGGGCGTCCCCGCTGTAAAAGGTGGAAGCTTCCATAGACCAGCTAGAGGAGGGTACCATTTTTCAAAAGAAAAGGTGTAATAGAACACGAACACGAGGGCATGGATACAAACTGGAGGGTGGTAGATTCAAAGGAAATGTGCGGAAAAATTACTTCACTGAAAGGGTGATAGATAAATGGAATATTCTCCCATCTGAGGTGGTTGAGGCCATTTTGATACATGTATGAATATCCCAAATAAGGGGCATGAACAATTATCTATTTATTTTAGTTTGTCATACAGGCCAGTGGTAGTAAGGTAGAGTAGGACCTTTTGGACATGTTCATGTGAGACTTAAGTCTTGGAAAAAATGATTGTTATAGAGATACACTACCATACAGAATATCTCTAAATATGTAATTGACAAAGCTCTAGAACATGGCTGGTACATTGCAGAGCCTAAATGGCATGATGGATATTCATAATGACCACTACTAGTATTGAAGACCATCTATCATTCATCTCCCTCTATAATGCGGAAGAAAAATCTTGACCTGGCTTGGAAAGTGATCATTTAAATAAAGACTTACTCCAGATTTTTTTGTCTCATGAATGCAAAGGTAGACATGAACCTTAGGTGGATTCTTCCCAGGTACCAGATCTATACTGCAATCCTATTTGTGGGAAGGAAGAAGGGTTTTAGCCCTCTGTTAACACAACAGGTTCCAACTGATAGACTGCCACTGGAGTGGTCAATGGTGGCACCACCTTGCAGAGAACATAAGAGTAGCATTCTTCACCCCAGGAGAGTACCTGCAAGGCCAGCCAAACAAAGTTGGCTGCTAATTATGTCCCATCTATGATAACCTAAGAAACAACTGATGGAATGCGTTGTTGAAAACACTCTATAATTAAAATTTATGTGCACCTAATGATAAGTTGTTCATTTGTTATAAGCCTCTCTCACCTTTTTGTTACAGCATTGGTTACACAATTTACATGTTGAATCAAACTGTTTGTGGTTGTCCTTTCATTGACGTTGATCATTAAGTTTGTATTTAATGCACTATGTAACACTATGAAATATAAAGTCAGTGCTATATTAGTTCTATTTTAGTATAGGAATTGTACGTTTATATGTACTGTAGCTCTAAAAAGTGCTGAAGATGTTTAGTTGCTATGTAAGTATGTGTTTACTCTATAAAGTAATGTATGTACTTTGCATGAAAGAGATTTGTGCTTCATTGTAGCACTGTCAGCAATATATTGTACACAAACGTATTTCACTGTGACACTATCAATGTGTAGGAGCTGTGTATATCACTGATCCTCGCTGCTTCTGCTGACTTGGCTTCCTGTCACTAAACAATGACATTTCTTGCACAAAATGAGATGAATTTATCCTTGTTAACATAGACACACAACAATTATCAGCCACCCACATCACCCTAGCACAGCTCCTGCTGCCAAATGGCAGGGGGCCAGAAATACTCCTGAGAGGCAAATATAGCCAGAGCCCATCCTCCTGTGATCCCTTCTTCCTCCAGAACAATCTTGTTCTTAAGAGAAAGAGCTCCCAGAGGTTCATCGAGCCTCACAGGACACTAGGACAAGGCAGCCAACCCCTGAGATAAGACGCCATATGAACAATGGAAGGAATTGGATGGGACCTTGCTATATCCCACACCACCCAGACTTAAAAGAATAGGGCCGAGTGAGAGAACCCAGGCTGAACCAGCTTCAACAGGTTCAGATCTTAGCGAGAAGTGGAAACTTAATGTGTCTCAGTCTGTGTCACTCCACGGTAAACAGAAACGACTCATACACATATATATCAGCACAATATGTCAAATGATTTCTTATCCGACAAATAAATAACACAGTAGGTCGGTCACACTACTGAAATATACCAATTTAACAGATTTTTTCTTTCTAACATTCTAGATAGAAGCTCATCCATCTGAAATGTTATATACACACACACATACACACCTCTATCTATCTATCTATCTATCTATCTATCTATCTATCTATCATGGTGCTTAAGGTTCCAAATGGAGAATGATCTTTAAAATATAAGGAAAAACTAGTTGACAAAAGCTGTCAAAATCACATATTAGTGGTGTGATATTCTCCTGATAGGCTTAGCAATACTATGGAGAATGAATAGCAGGGTTGAAAGCAGAAGAATTCAACCCCGATTTGAAGGAGGTGGGCCCCATAGCCAGTAGCTGCTGGCCATGTATTTATAAACGGTGCTTAGCATTTCTAGACTGAGTACAGAGCACTGTCTTAAGCTACCAGACTCTGACAGCTTAGAGTTCCCTGGGTGAAAAAATCAGAATGGCTAATAAGTAAGATTTATAACAGATCATTAAGAGATCGATTTATTATAGTATGATCACTTCAGTTTCATGCAAACATAGTCATTATAGCATGAAAATGAAGTGATCTTTATTTACCTATATAGAAAACTATATATCTACACACACATATGTAATTATAAAAAGCTATATTTCCTCCTCCTCCCATGGCAGCCCCGACACCTCGGTTTCTCCCCACTTGGTCTTTACAGGAAAGAAAAAGACACCCAGAGGTATATAAACGTCACTTCCACCTGCTATCAGTGTCTTTTTCTTTCCTGTTAGGCTAGGCAAGGAGGTTTATGGAGGTTATTCTTGTGGTTTCCCCGAAGCCACGGCGTCCAGGCAGGGGTGAAGGTCAGGACTGGGTCTCTTGCACTCCAAAGCATAGTATGTATGCCCGTCCCTACTTCTGAGGGTGGGTTTTTGCAGGAGACATCTTATGGGGCACCAGGGAATACGTGCCACCATGTTGTACCTGCCTCAGTGTGAATACACAGGAACGCCAACATGTCTACCAGCATGGAGGAGAAACGCTCCTATGCTAAGAAGTCTGGGTAAGCCCTCACTTATTCCCTCTTTTTTATGTGTGCCTTTGTTTTTTTTATATATTTTAGTTAGTAAAAAGTTTATATATTACTTAGGTCGGAAGCAAGCAAGGACAGAATGGAATTAAAATCTAAATATAAACAGCTACATTCTGCAAGATGCTATCTTTGTGATAACATGTTACTGGATAAATTTAATGGAACAGTATGTGAGGAGTGTAAACTTAAGCAGCAACAATTCCAATCACTGCAAATGTCAGAGTTTATTTCTATGATGAAAACCGCATTGGCGGATACATTTATTACTAGGGAGAATATGAAAGTTATTTTTAAACAGATCAAGATCGATGCGTAGTGATAAATCTGAGGAGTGAGAAGGGGAGGAGCCTATTTGTATGTCTGAAAAGTCAGGTCTGTGTGATGCTGAATCGGTGGAATCGCATCAGAATATGAAGTTCAATCCAAAATCTAGGAAGAAGAGCAAGGTGTTTCCATTGTTTCAGGCATTAATGGATGTTATTTCAGATGAAGGGAAACATCCTGAGAAGAGGGTGTCAATACCATCATGTTTGAAAAAAAATGTATCCTTTCCATCCAGTCCCAAAGTGGGAGAAGTCTTCAAGAGTCGATGCAGCGGTGTCAAGAATTTT
>WWET01008921.1:0-15291 GCA_011038615.1 Limnodynastes dumerilii
ATAATAATAATAATAATAATAATAATAATGTTCTGTGTGTATAACACTAACCTTTCCCTTTTTTCCTCCTCCTGTGTTGTCTTCCTCCAATTAGCTTCCATAGTGACTGTCATTCATCTAGTCAACAATGTTGTTGATAATGTAGAAAATGAAGGTATTTACATTTTTCTGTAACCTTTTAGTGTAAATGTGACCTTTTTCTATTTATACTAATTTATAGAAATAATGTTTTGTATGATAGTTTGACTCAAAACCCCTGAAATATCAAAAGAATGTAAGTTATTCTAGTTTCAGGCCAGTTAATGACCAGAGTTGTCATAGTTTCCCCTGCGTGTACTTTATACAGTGATCGGTGTGTTCACCATTATTCCTTGTCTTTGGAGATGTATCCTGTCCCCTGGGATGCTGAACATTGTCACACACAGAATATTTTATAATCAGTTCACGCTTATGGTTAGAATTCCTTTGTGTCACACAGGGTATATAGTATACAGTGTCAGAGGGTCATCATAGTGGGGACATTAGCGGCACATCACTCGCACATTATTTAAGAAGACTCTGTTTTCTATGACTGGAATGAATCATAATTCCTGGGACCTGAGTAGGTGTCTGTGCATGAGGTACCAAATGAGGGGGAATTGCAGGGGCCCTGGGTATATAATACAGAAGTGGAGCATTTATCATTATTGGGCCAGATCCAGAATTACAAGAAAACAGCCCATATACGCATTTCGAATACTAATGTACTCCATTCCTGCGTTCATCGCTTGTGCGCACATGTTGGCAACATATTAAAATGCATTACACATGCTGGAATGCTTTCCAACGTCGGGACAGACCCAGCGCATGTACATATGGTGGGGAGGACAAGGTATTTAAATCATACATACGTTGGGTGGGTGCACAAAGAAAATCCCTGATAAAAAGTTCATGAGTGGCGAAATGCGTAGGTTCAGGCTTCCACTGCTAATCTGTGCCACAGAGAGGTTCAAGGCCTTCAAAACATTTACACCGGAATGCCAGTAACTTGTTCCCTTGAATGGGCTCTGTTTCTGGGCACTATTGGTACGTTGTTTTTAAGACATTTATATTTTCATTTATAATAATAAAAAACCTGTACCATAAAGATCCCTTTTATCTAGTACTTGTAGATGCAACATTGACCATTCATTGAGAGAGCGGAAACTTTTTGAAAGGAGAGATGTGGATCCTTGTTGATTCTGGTGTTTGGATTGTCCTTAAATTGTTGGACTTTTTGGAACTTTTTGTATATTTTATTTAAACTGGGCTCCAAACGTGAGTTAGTCTAACAGCCGTCATTAGCATCATGGACTTAAAATGTCCTGTTATTGATGCACAAGAAGCGGCTGAAATTGTACATGCCTCCATACCCATTCACTCTCTGCATTGTACATATTTGCATACATCTGTATGGACATTTGAGACATGAATAACAACATTTGCAATATGCTTGTGTTTGGGCAATACGCAAGAGACACTATTCCATTTGGTGGATGTCTCACTCTTTATCTGGCCCATTATTGCCTTTTATGTTAAAAAGAAAAAAATCAGGTAATGGAAAATATTTTCCCAAAACACCAAGAAAAACCCAGTGCTTCTGTAAGATATCATAAATGAAAGGAAAAAAAACAAACATAAACAACTATGTAAAAAATCGGGATGTCATCAATTCAGTTTAATCAAGCTATAAAAAATAGGGAGCGCTTACGATTAAACAATTGTGTCATATATTTATTTAATAAAACAGAATTTTTTAAGCTCCCTATTTTGTATATTTTTATTATGAGTGTTAAATAGAATTTTTTACAATTGGGGAGTATGTTGTTTAAAAAACATTGGACCTGATTCACAGTTAAGAAGGGAGATAAGACTGAATGGGTTCGCATTTATACGGATTATCTTTCTGTGCGTGTCTTTTTTTAAGTTGCTAAAGTGCGCACGTACTTAGCAAACCGCGTCCTATTTAAATGCCTCCTACCCCCCCACTTTGTTTAACTTTCTTCTTATCTTGGCCAGGCACGCACCTTCTTACTTATTTCAATTTGACCGGCTTTGTAAATCAATGTTAAGGGATCACCGTTCCTAAATCTTACGTAGATTGCATAACTAAGGGTACTACGCATGCGCAGTTTAACCATTGCTAAAAATAATCACACAAATAGCAGCTTCTAAACTGTGAATTAGGTCCTTTATTACCTCTAGAATTTAGCAACAAACACTATCCTTTAAAAAGTCTTGATGCTGAAATCTGTTTATTATCGGCATTATTGCATTATATTATTTCTAGATGACGTAAAAAGAAATTTCCTATCTATTATCTATAGCATGCAAGCTAAACAAAAGGTTGTTTTTTATTTGCTTTTTTGTGAGTTTTATTTTCCTTTCCTTGAACTAAACAGCTTCGGAATTGGACCAAGGGCAGAATTACAACAGAGGTGATATTTGTAACCCAGATCCTGCTCGGTTTTGCGCTTGTGTTACTCATTGCACTTTAACATGCCTGTCCGAAATAACGTTTTATTGTGACGAAATGATTTAAAGGCCTCCTGCTTGTGAACACCTTCCTTTGATGTTGTTTTTTTCTCCCCTAGCATGCTGATATAACCTGTTATCTAATCCAAGTGTATTGTAATAGTGGTTGAAATTGCTGCTCATACTGTGTTGTAACATATCACTACCCAACGTGAATTGTATTTTATGCTTAGTAGCATGAACAAGATGACGACTGACTACAAAATGCATGGCAATTCAATTAACAGATGCATGCAAAATATTTTTATTACCTAGTGTATATTCATTTTTGAATTCTATATTCCCGCAGCCTACCATTGGGACACTTCTGATTGGATGCCAACTGCCCGGTTGTCTGACATTGAGGAGGCTCCAAACTATGAAACAGCTGATGCATCTTCTGCTCCACATGGAAGCACCAGAGAGCTAGAAACAGACTATTACCTGGGGGGCTATGATATTGACAGTGACTACCCCCCTCCTCAACAAGAAGACTATCTAAGCCAAGACCAACTACCGCCTCCTCTTCCGGAGGATTTCCAAGAACATTACGACACCCTCCCCAAAGTACAGCCAAGGTCAATGGTCAACACGCTCAGTCCAGACTGCAGACGGCGTCCACAATTTCACCCGAGCCAATACCTCCCTCCCCATCATCTCTCAAGTGAAATAGACGCCTCTGTTCCTCAGCCCGGACACTCATTTAGTACTTTTGTGCCTGGTCCAAGCCAAAAGGTGGACAAGGCAAGCACAGATAACGTATCTCTATCCTTGCACAATTCAGTAGGTGCTTCGTCGTCAGACGTCTCGGCTAGCTGTGGACTTGAGGAAACCGAAGTGGCCATAAGTGACTATGAAAGTTTGGACGACTTTCAAATTGACCATTCCCACATTCCCTATATGGAAACCCAACACCAGACGCAAGTGTGACCCCACTTTTTTATTTGTATATAGCATTTCTTGACTAGCCACTAGAGGTGCATAGAGAAGGCATTACAGCATTCAACATGGACTTCATAATATCGAATGCAATCAAGGGAATCCAGCAGCTTTGGTAGTAAAGTACGTTAGCGATTTGTTGAAAAAAAATGAACTAGACAATCCTTCTAACAATTTGCTTATATTTATTGCCAAAAGTATGCACAGTGTTTGGATAATGAAACTATTTACGATGTGAACGGTAAACTCGCATACGGTTTAAAAAAACAAAGCAGGAGCTTTTAAGGATATGCCCACACTAGCTTTGTGGGGCAAGTTCCCTTGGAAGGCTGTGTGTGGCTGAAAGAGATCAGGAAGTGTACTTGCTACCTACAGAGAAGGAAGGCAGCCATTTTGGAAGCAGAACAAATGTTAAGTGAATGCAAGTTTTATTCTGGAAGTTTGGGAGAGATTAAGCCCGACAACTAATTAGGAACATTTAGGATGCCCCTTTTGATCCCACCCAAGTCTGCCCAATATGGGGCCAGTCTGTGGGCATAGGGTGCCCTCCTTTCCCTCAAACTAGCCAGCCTCCAATTACTAACCTATCACATGAGCTGTCTCAGTGATGTCACTGTTTCCGTGTTAATTGATTGGTTGCATTCACATTCCATTGTTCATTGCTCACAAAATGGCTGCCAACCATTAACAATGCTGAAAAAATAAGCACCGGGGCTGTTTACAAACAAGGGATGAAAGTTTACTGGAATAGCACAAAAGGAAAATAAAAACCTAACAAAAAGAAAAAAAAAATGCTTTAAACAAATGCCATTACTGATGACAGTATGTATGTATATATTCTAACAAAATTAGCCATACTTCCCAATAGGACAGTTTTCTTTATGTGCGTGTGCCTCGTCTGTGCTGGGCTGCTCACCAGTTCACACACAGGTTCACCTTTCTGTTTGCACTAACAAAATATTCAAGACGCCACACATACAGTTGTTTTTTTTCTCGTTCATCTATATGCTCCTGTTGAACTTTATTGGCATAACATTATGTAGCATAAGCGATCGTTTAATGAACATATGTAAGCAATAAGATCCAGTGCATTGTATTGTCTTTAGTAGATCTGCAGTATTATGCTATAAAAAAAAAAAAAAAAAAAGATTCATTTGTCCTTAACGGTATTTTTGTAATAATTTCTTTTGCAAATTGGGCAGAAGATGAAAAGAATATAAAAGAAAAATAAAACAAGGAAACAAACTCTAAACATATTTGCTTTTTTAGCCATATAAAATGTATAAAGACGTGATGTCCACACATTAATACCCCGATAGGGCCACATTTTCATATTCTGATGTTACCTAATATATCTGTAAAAATGTGTTACAGTATATTAGAGAGAACTAATTTTAAAAACCCAGATAAGGGGTATTTCAGAGTGAGTACAAAGGGACATTTCATGACTGAGTTGGGTTGTATTACTGGATCCTTAAGTTCAATGCAATTTGGTCATTTTGGACCTGATTCACACTTAAAAATTCTTATGATACGCTATTTGTGTTGGACTTAAGTTCGCAAATTACGTGCTTATACACTACAAACTTAAAATCTCTAGGTTCATAGTAACATACGCAAAAATGGGCGTTCCATGCATAATGAACTCGGCAGATAGGAAGATTTGAGTGGAGAGAGGCATTTAAATGACCAAATGAAGGCGGGTTATGCAGTTACGTTCCTAAGTAGACTCCCTACGCATTCAAATGCGAACCTACAGTTAATGGAGCCCTATGGCACTCCTAAGTTACAAAAGAACCTGAAAACCGGGGGTCGTGCCGAGGAAGTTTAATTGTTATTAGTTCGTATATTTAGGAATCTATCGCGTTCTTAAGTGTGAATCAGGTCCTTTGTTATGATGGTGTCAGAAATGGGGGGTAGGAGAGCAATACGCCTTCCCCCATCCAACATGACAGGAGCAGATGGCTGGCAAATCACTCTTGAGTCTGCATGACTGAAATTCCAGTATTTCAAGGGCTGTCAGCACCACTCACCGACAGCCATATGTCAGTAGTAGAAGACAGTGATACCAACATTTTTGTCTTGCAGGCTCATCAGTATTGCCGGTAAGCAGCTCTTAGCCAATTATACTTACAGGGAGCTCCTTGCTTTCCCAAGCAAGTGGCACCCCTGTCATGCTGAGGGGGGCAAATAGCCTATAATGAAATTATATCTTGCCCCCAGTCTAGACATATTCTGACGCCCCGGATGCTTGTGAATATTGCCAATTAAGGTTACACCAAAAAGCAAATCCAATCAGTTTTCCCACAAATATCCAACCAAATGACAGAGTCTTCTTTATTGTAAGTTTTTTGGAGCTATTTATAGGCAATTGATAATTATATATCACTAGCTGTAGTGCTTAAGGCTCATGGAACCAGATTATCTATAGAAATAATGCTAGTTTTAATTACATTGGGCTGGATCCAGACTTAAGAAGGAGCTTGAAATTGAGAGTTAAGTTACTCCTGGGCTAAACCATGGTGATTGCAGGGGAGTCATATTTCATCTGTGGCAAACAGAATTAGAGTTGACAGATGAAAGTTTCCTCTCCCAAGTGTAAATAACAGTGTGATAGTAAAGCTGGTCAGTGTCTGTGTGCAGTAAGCAATTCAAAGATATATCCCTGCATGCAAAGAATACAATTAACTTGACTTTTCCAGAAATTAACATGGTTTTGCCCGGGTGTAACCTTCCTCTCTTAGTTACATGCTCCTTCTTAAGTCTGGATCCAGCCTATTGTTATTTACCTCTATGCCACAACATTTCATGCACGCTTGCCACTTTTATTTTAATCAGGGCTGTCCAAATATTGGCCCGTGGGCTGATACAACTCCCACACCTTTTTCTTGTACCAAACTCCAGACAATCTGTGATATGACATAATTTCTACAGTATCTGACCCTCCAGCTTACTGTTACATTAAATCTCTGCTCAGAACTTGTCTGCATTATACAAGCAAGTTTAAATCACTGTTTGAATGTTAATGGATGGTACCGGTAGACTTGAGAATATGGTGCAGGAACAGTTGTTTTCGTTTACACATCTATGAGAATCTGTACAAACGTTCTCGTGTTCAATACCTAGTACATAGTACTGTCCATATCCCCAACACCACGGATTGTATCAATATAGTTGTTGAGTCTTGGTTCTGTCTTCTGTGCGCAAGTAAATTGGTTGTTTATGTGAATATTAAAATATATCTACAGAATCCGCGCCAAGAACATTATATTACAACAAAGAACACCAATAGCTGATAACACACACTAGACACTACCAGTATTAATATATACAGAGAACTATCCTTAAAGGGCTGGATCCAGACTTAAGAAGGAGCTTGAAATTAAGGACCTGATTCACACTTAAGAAGCTTTTTAAAATAAGAACTTAAAGTTACTCCTGGGCTAAACCATGTTGATTGCAGTCATATTTCATCTGTTGCAAACAGTGTTGAGAGATGATATTTCCCAGCCTAAATACCAGTGTAATAGTAAAACTGGTCAGTATCTGTGTGCAGTAAGCAATTCAAAGATATATCTCTGCATGCAAAGAATACAATTAAATTAATTCCCCCTGCAATCAACATGGTTTTGCCCAGGAGTGACTTTAAGTTCTTATTTTAAGAAGATTCTTAAGTGTGAATCAGGTCCTAAGAGAGGAAAGTTACTCCTGGACTAAACTATGGTGATTTCAAGCAATTAAATGATATATCCCTGCATACAAAGAGTACAATTAACTTTGACTCCCCCTGAAATCAAGATGGTTTTGCCCAGGAGTAAGTTCCCTCTGTTAATTTCCAGCTCCTTCTTAAGTCTGAATCCAGCCCTATGTGTTTATTATGTGCTGAGGACTCTTTATTCAGTGGTGCAAGTAAGGGGTAAATGGAGTATAAAGGGGGGTTTGGGATATAATATGGGGGAGAAATATAATAAAAAGACAAAGATTTGGTACAAACTATGCGTGCAGCTCAGATGGAAAGGAGAGATGGTCGGGTTCCATACCGCAAATAATTAAATCCACCTCCACTAATGACTGTCTTATTAGTCTTATTAGCAAATTCCAGAATAGTTGAAGTTTAGTTTGTAAACCATTCTTTACTTCAACCTCAACACTGGCTTCTTCCATACAACACTTGATACATATTTGAGTTTTTGGGGTATATATGTATATATTGGAAGTTCTAAAACAAAAGATAAAGAGGATACTCATAAAAACCAATGAGATCCTAAGTAATGTTTGATAAATGAAAGTCATAATATGATTGGGTGCTATGGGCTCTACTTTTGCTCTTTAAAAGCACCATTAAATATTCCCCCTTCACTGAGAGGTTAAGGGGATCTATGATAACTTATTTAGAAAGAGTTTGTGACCCATAAAACACCTGAGTCTGCTTAGTTGCAATCTAGCGTCAAACAATGGGAGAGCAGCGATTGGATGACGAAGAGAGTTTTTTGGTTGATGATCTTGGAATCTCTCTAAAGGTATCTGATGTTCATCTAGGCAATTAATAAATGCTCTATCAGATTATTTATCTATAAATAATACAGTAAATCATTCCAGCAAAACTCTGATGATGGCTTGATAATCTGATAAACACTCCGAGATGACTGCTAATGTATCTTTGTTGATCTTGACAAAGGGGCCAATCCAGAGGTGAGCAATGCCAGCTTGCGTAGAATACCTTGCCATGATTTTGCACTGCAAGGAGGAGCACGTAGTCTGTATACAGTAATGGCGTGTCCAAGCAAGTGCACCCAATCCAGAGCCAAACACAGGTGGTAATAAGCCCGCTTTATATCAACACGTGCACCAGTCCCAAGTCATGTGTAAGTCCAGAGGTCTGACGCTCCACGGCCTATTTTGAACCGTTGCGTTAAAATGTTATACTTTAAGACGGGTGGGGAACCTTTTTTCTGCCAAGGGCCATTTGGATATTTATAACATCATTCGCGGGCCATAGAAAATGATCAACTTAAAAATGAGCTTGCTATATTTGGTCAAAAATGTAATTAATTTACCCCTTATGTGAGCTGTAGAAAAAAATGGCAGCGACGTCTCAGAGTTTCCTGATCAGGATACTGGAATATGGAGAGTTTCAGGGTCCCTGGTGGCAGCCGGGATTGAGATCTGGAGCCTGCAGGACCCTACAGCTCTGAGCTCAGGAGAGAATGTCCAGAAGCCAAGCCACACCCCTTGCTTGCGTTCCACCTGCCGAGAGTCAAATTATATTGGGGGCCTAATATGGCCCTCAGACGAGAGGTTTCTCCACCCCTGCTTTAAGATATGAAATCACTGCTGGAGCATTGTACAAGTATAAAATGTTATATATACATTCTTCATATTTTTTTTTCTTTAAATGCATTCTTTGTTATTGTTTTAGGTCACTCACATTGCGTCTGAAGCGCTCACACTATTCATAACCTACAATTTCATTATACATTACAGAGTACTACCCGTCATGTGGCTGCATTGATCTTGGCTGCTTTGTGTCCCTGTACTATGTGCCATACTCGCATAGGCCTCTAGAGGTGCCGTTGCGTAGGGCTTTGCATGTATCCCGTCCACAATTTGCATGTGCATGTACAGGACGCATGCTGTATGCTGATTTGTGGGTGCCTCTGGATTAGCGCCCCTAAATCTGGATATAAAGATGACATAATTAGGGGGGGGGAGCCCAAAGGGAGGAGCACAAGAAGAGCCAGTGCTTTTATATGTTATACATCTAATCGGGATGCAGTCTCCAGCACCAAAATGCTGTTTCCGAAATAGAGACAGCTGAAAGCTAATTTTTCGCCTGTCTTCATTTTGAAAATAGTGCTAATTAGAAGATTTTATTAATAAACATGTGAGTATGAGAATTTATTTTTCTGGATACTTATTCGTTAATTTGGAAGCCGCCGCAGACCCGCCACACCGGATCGGACATGTGAGTATTATAGGGGAGTCTATGGGGAGTAGTAGTCCATGGGGAGCCTTAGGGTTAGGCTGCGGGGAAAGGAGACTTAGGGTCAGGGTACGGGGAGGGGAGTCTTAAGGTTTAGGCTGTGGGGAAGGGAATCTTAAGGCTAGTCTGCAGGGAAGGGAGTCTTAAGGCTAGGCTACGGGGAAGGGAGTCTTAGGGTTAGGCTGCAGGGAAGGGAGTCTTAAGGCTAGGCTGCGGGGAAGGGTCTTAAGGCTAGGCTACGGGGAGGGGAGTCTTAGGGTAAGGCTGCGGGGAAAGGAGTCTTAAGGCTAGGCTGCGGGGAAGGCTAGGCTACAGGGGAGTCTTATGGCTAGGCTGTGGGTAGGGGAGTCTTAGGGTCAGGCTGTAGGGAGGAGAGAGTTAGGGTAATAGAAGGGGATGGTTAGGGAAATGGAAGGGAAGGGTTAGGGCCAGGTGTAGGATAAAGGTTGGGGTTACATGAATACTTACCATTAACCGCTGCATCTTAGTTCTGCGAGGCAGCAGCAATCAATTTGACAGCCAGTTGCCAACTGCCTGGTATAAAAACGTATTTGTTTTTTTTTTAAAGTGCCACTCTCGCCGCCAACCCGAACCCCATATAAACGAATACAATTGCCCCACTGTAGTGCAACAGTCCTTCATATGCCTCACAGTCACATCTCTGGTTCATTATATGCCACATGGTCGTGTCCCCCCCCCCCATATTTTTTATGCCCCTTTTAGAGACAGAACATAAAGCTAAAAAGGTTGCGGTTCTAAGTACCCTTGAATACCCCACAATAAAGCAATGAGATGAATTATAACATATTTACCCCCTACTTCTTGTGATAGCTTTCTGCTTAAAAATATGTATATAAAAAGTTGACACTTGGTGTGACATACTAGAAACTAAATAATATAATAGAAAAGAGAACATAAAATATATCAGTAATGCATTGCATCACGTCTTACTGAAAACTGTTATGTGCTTCTTACCTGATTTCCCTATATATAATCCTATATCTATAAAGGATCCAGTATATAATCCACATAATTCTCAATTTTGCAACTTTATGGTTCTATATAAAACAACCATTTGCAATGCATACATCGTATACATACTTTGGAACATTATATATTTGCTAGAGGTTATTGTAGTTGGGATGTAATATATACAGTTACACAACGTGGTTGGATAGAGATGTAGAACTGAGTATTATTTAGCATGTCCTAGACGTGATAATTAGTTGATAATTAGCCACATGAGCTGTTGAGGATAACTATTTACTATTCCACTTAGATGTATGATAAAGAGGAATGTGATAAAGCAAGGCTTCTACAAGAGATGGGGCTATCATCATGTCTCTTATCATATTCCTATTATTTAATGGCGTTTCAGAATATTTTGTCGCCGTGTTTTCTATCCTGTATATAGCATCTATATTATAACTTACTTCTGCCATTTTGACACATAGTGTTGCGGTAGTTAGGCATTAATGTTAATTGCATGACATTTTCGGCATTAGACAGTGTTCGCCTGTGTTTCATTCAGCTTTGGGCTGCTTTTGCCAAAATTACCCAAACATGGACCGGCAAAGCCCCAGGGTAGGGAGGAGTCATTGACTAGTGACTTGTTTGAGGGGGGGGTGAAATTTGGGGATAGATGCCCCCTTCCCCCCCAGCTGTCCCATCCCCAGGCATTATATAAGTGATAGAGAATAAATAAATCTTTGCTACCTTTAGTGTTTTTAGTATATTTATATTTTTCCAGTAATTAAATATGTTACATTTTCTATGAAAAAAAAAATAGTTTGTATATTTTTTTCAAATTTGGAAAGTGTCGCCCTAATTATGTGACTGTTGGCTGTACGCAGCGGAGACTGGCATTTTGGAGTCTGAACCAATATTTAAAAGAATATGGGTTAGCCGTTCAGCCTAGGTATTAATTAGGGTATAGGGAATTACTTGTGTGTCTGGTATGACTGTTGTCTAGTAAGTTGATAGACTGTCCTTTTAAGGTTATTGGTTCAGTCTACTGACTATTGATTTGTGCAATGTGAAATATCTCATATACTGAGCAGTGTGCTTCCATTGGTGCCGGTGTGTCTAAGTTGTCTCCATAGGTATAGGTCAGCAAACAAAGTTACAAGGCCAAGGAGTGTAGTTTAGTGAGATTGGGTATTCTCTGCCAAGTTACCACCCACAACCATGGGATCTAAATGTGCGTAATGTACTCTAAAAGCCAGATGGATTCTGTAGACGCTTGTTATGGGGGGGGGGGCACATCTAATTTAATGGCACACGTTTGAATTCTGCTCTAGCTCATAGGTGGCTGTTGTTAGGTTCAGTAGAATAAAGCACTTTTGAGTCAGCTAATGCCATAAATCCCTCCGAGCGATGTAAAATTAAACTTTGACACGGGGGTAGATCCAGAACTACGTTTGCCGTACGTTTACTCGCATAGCGTATTTACGCGTGCGTACCTTCTATACACTCCCCTAGGCACACCCCTTGAATGTACGTATTTTGTCAAGATATGCTTTTCAAATTGACGCACGTAAAATTGGCACGCCCACACATAAGTATTTACGTGACACATACGTGAATGGCCCATATGTTCACAATTACGCTACTTTACGGAGCGTATTTTCTATGGTGCGCATGCGCAGTACTTACCAAAAGGCGATTCGAGGTTACGGCCATACGGAAATTCGCTCACAAGCGTTGTTCTGGATCTGGGCCAGTGTTTGTATAGTGCCTCTATTCAGATGTCTTCATTTAATGGACACTTAGTTGAGTTATTGAGGTAGAATAGACATGAACCTGGTGTGCTGGGCACTCCAGTGGGATAACAAGGCATTGTGTGGATGTAAATGAAGCCCCTTTAGTTGAAAGATACACTCGGACCAGGTTTAGAGTTGTACACACGTTCTGTCCATTTCAGCCGGATTGTGGCTCATAGGTGCACAGAAATCCGCTAATAGATCACAAGTCAACGCAATTCATCATGACTTTTAGACAAGGACACTTTGGCTTAAAGGGCTGTCTTGAGTTTACCAGTGTAAATTCCCTTTTCAATTTAGACCAGATACCAGGTGTCAAACCTAGACCGTCTCGTCTCGCAAGGAGGAGGAACACAAGTCGCTGTCAAAGACTGCTCAGTTTATAGATACTTTGCCAGCGGAGGACAGGGCTGTGCTGTGAGATGCTGGCAGCATATTTATAAGGAGGTCTAGGATGATTGGCATGTGCTCTGTGAGTATATGGTTAGTGACTGCCACGGGACCCCTTCTCTCCAGGGACTGCTACCACGGTATTTTAACCACTGTTAGAGCCATTACCTCTCTTACTCCCGACTGCCATAGCGGGAATTCAGTGCAATGGTAAGCTCCAGGCAGCCCCTGGCTCCAATAATTCAGTGTGTGCAAGTAGTTACAGAGCCCACACATCCACACAGTGCAGCCAACCGCTAACGGATCCCTCGGAATCTTATGGATCTGGCTCTTGTTTCTTAGGAAAAAAACATTTCTACACTAAATTCATCAAACAATGAGGCTAAAATATATTGTAGAATTTAATCACGTCAAATGTAAAAATAATCTGATAAATATTTTGCATAAATATAGACAAAGTTTTGATTTTCATAAGTTTCTTGGAGACGTTTTTGAATCACGTCTGTTGTTTCTTACAGCTGCGTCAAACAACATCAGGGGGGCTGTTACTGCGCTATTAATGCCAAGTGAAATGGCAGCATAACACAATTCAAGGTGATATTTCAATATTTACTCAGGATAAAGAGCGCTTCCTGATGAATCATTGATTCTCATTATTTCTCGATCATCTTCGAAATAATTAGGAACTGATTCACACTTAATAACGTGCCTAAATATACACATGCCGTGTGCATATACTGTGTACTTTAGCAAAATCTGCACAAAGATATACGCAAGTAGAATTAAGGTAGCCCTATGGACACAAAAATCAGTAAAGATCCGCAAGAACGAGGGGAGTGTATTGGGAGTTCCCTTGCTTATTTTTGCGAATACGTGTGTACTTCTATGCTTCTTATCTGTGAATCAGGTCCTTAGTCTCCTAAAAGCAGATCTAGATCACACGTCATCTCACAGTATACATAAATGTATGGAATCATTATTAGAGCGTTTCCGCAGTTCTGATTTGGAAATGTTTAAGTTTATTTTGGGAAATCTCCATATAAACAAACAATAGTCAGGTTTTAATAGGATGGGTGACTGAAATGCACCCCATCTAAACTTAGTTCACATGTATTTGTAAAAGAAAGTGCATGCTTTCAACAGCAATGCCAGTCTTAGAGCTCACAGTGAAAGTAGACCCATTTTTAAAGTATAATATTAATTGGACTGGATCCAGACTTTAGAAAAGGTTTGCTGATTGCTAGGATTGGAAAATGCATGTTTTTTTGTGTTTGCGACACATGCATCGGAATCCGCAAGATCCAAGTATACGTTCTCTTTATTAATCCAATGGGTTTCCGACAACTAGGGAGGTGTTTCATAAGAACCCCTAATATGACCCATTCCACCAGGTACCCAAAACTCCGCTCCTGATCTTCAAACTGTCACTCACCTGGTTTCAATGAATTAACTGCAAAGTTTGTAAAACGTTTTTCTCTTCTCCACAGGTGGTTACCATAGTAACTGATTGTTGGAAATTCAGGAGCAGAGTATTTTGTACCTAGTGGAATGGGTCATGTTAGTGGGTTTGTGGGTCTGTGTCATAGTAGTGTTTGCTTACTTTAGTTTCATAATGCTTTTAAGTTAATATAATATTCTGACACTTCTAATTTTCCTCTTTCGACTTTATGCCACTTATATTTTCCCACACTATCACTTCTAAATGCCCTTGTTACCACCGTATTAGTGTCATTACACATTCTGTTCTATGCTATTTAAGCGTAAGCTAATTGTACTGCAGCAGCACATTTTTAGGTTTGTACAAGAGCATTTAGGATGTTTAATTTGCAGTTAGTGATGTTAGATAAGAGAAACAAGTTCATTGTTTTACTTACATCCTTAGTAACACGCAGAGCTTGAGGCAGTGATTTGCATTAAATCACTGCCTCAAGCCCAGATTTGGAAGATTTGACGGCTCAATGGAATTCTGGGCCGTATGCAGACTAAAATGTACTACACAGGCGCAGTAGGAAATTACGCTAAACACCGTACGTATATGTTATACATCCGATGTTTAGTGCTTTTTTCTACTGCGCTTGCGTAGTCCATTTTTTAGGTTATCTACGTATCTTTTATTTACGTAGATTGCGTAAATACGGTCTTTCAGACCGCATTTACGCAATCTACGTAAGGAAAAGATACGCAGATAACGTAAAAAATGGACTACGCATGCGCAGTAGTAAAAAACGCTAAACACCGGACCTATATGTTTTATATCCTGTAGTCTGTATGCGGCCCTCAGTGAGCCTACAAACTGCTGTATTTATTGAAATTTTCAACTTCTTTCCTTCTACGATGCGCAGAGAGGGAGTGAAGGGGGCAAGTGACTGGTATTGTGACATGGGGCCTGATCCAGAGCAACGCTCGCAAGCGAGCGTACGCTCATCGTATGCGAATTTTCGGCGAAAAATTCGCAATGCGCATGCCCAGTATGACAGGTTCCGGTCGCCCGCGCGTCATGAGCGAATAGCGGGCGTATCGTTAGCGTATTTTTCGCTCGCCGGGCGTATTTTTTTTACGATGGTCGGCTGGGCGCCCGTTTTACTACAGGGAGGCGGGGATAGCCATTTAAATTGTACAGTATGGGCGTGCTAAGCGTATTTTCTCAGCGTATTCTCTGCGAATTTTCGTACGGCCGACGGTCGT
>WWET01008922.1:0-14698 GCA_011038615.1 Limnodynastes dumerilii
AATGTACCTGTACCTGGTTAAAGCATTTGATATATGTTAAAGCTACTGTCGTATTTCCCCTCTCCCTTCTCTGCTCCAAGCTATACATGTTAGATTCCTCTAGTCTTTCTTTGTGTGTACCAGAGCGGATGGGGTTGTATATGGGAGTATATATACATAATGATATACTTATATATAGTAAATAATATTAATTTCTATTTTTTATGTTTTTTTTTATTTTTCAATGTTTTTCTAAGGAAAGGTTTAGGCTGGGCTGTGGGATGGTTAGAGTTAGGGAAGGGTTAAGGAGAGGTTATGGGAACTTTCCCAGGATACCTGCCCAAATTTCAGGAGTCTCCCGGATATTCCGAGAGAGTCAGGAACCCTGGCTTAGGCTGAGGGAGATAGTACCTTTTATTTGATCTCAGGGGATGCATCAGTTGCATTAACATCACCGGCTCGTCAAGCGCTGCAGAAAATAACCACAGGTGATGCTTCATTGCCAGAAACTGATCTGTCGCAATACAGGTTATCGCAGCTGCGAATCACTCTGCACCCCCATTATCAAAGCCAGAACTCCAGAGATACCCGTGACTGGGGCATCCTACTGACCCCTTAGATTGACAGATGAAGTTCATGTCCCCGGCCCATGGCCTCTCTGCCCTATCAATGGGATGTAATCGCACACTGGAGACAAGCCGCAGAGTCACAGTGACTGCAGGTCACCTTCATTCATCCCCTCACCAGGGAAGCCAAACAAACACAGACCCATGAACCTTATGCTTTACACGACTCCTGCTCAACCTCTGTGTGTACTTGGACAAAAATCAGCTTCAAAACATCCGCTCAATCAGAGTCCATACAGTCTGAGCAAATCCCAAGCCTCGGGATTAATATGAGCATTTAGCATGACAAATCGTGTCCGTACAGCGACTCATTGCAACATCTGTGTCTGATTAGCTCATACAAATGGATCCAGAATCCGTGTAAACATAACATTAGAAGACGACTTGGCACTGACTGAAATGCTGCTGGCAAAGAGCAAACTGCAGGACCCCTCTGTATCATCTCTGTATCATCTCTGTATCATCTCTGTATCATCTCTGTATCATCTCTGTATCATCTCTGTATCCCTGCTGCATCCTGAGCCTGGTGCAGGGGGGGAGAGGAACAGGGTCATAGGATCAGGACCCCTCTGTATCCCCGCTGTATCCTGAGCCTGGTGCTGGGGAGGAGAGGAACAGGGTTATGTGATCAGGACCCCGCTGTATCCTGAGCATTGTGCAGGGGAGGAGAGGAACAGGGTTATGGGATCAGGACCCCGCTGTATCCCCGCTGTATCCTGAGCATTGTGCAGGGGAGGAGAGGAACAGGGTTATGGGATCAGGACCCCTCTGTATCCCTGCTGTATCCTGAGCATTGTGCAGGGGAGGAGAGGAACAGGGTTATGGGATTAGGACCCCGCTGTATCCTGAGCCTGGTGCAGGGGAGGAGAGGAACAGGTTTATGGGATCAGGACCCCGCTGTATCCTGAGCATTGTGCAAGGGAGGAGAGGAACAGGTTTATGGGATCAGGACCCCGTTGTATGCTCAGGACGCTACCTGAATTAGAAGACGACTTGGCATTGACTGAAATGCTGCTGGCAAAGAGCAAACTGCAGGACCCCTCTGTATCCCCTCTGTATCCCTGCTGTATCCTGAGCCTGGTGCAGGGGAGGAGAGGAACAGGGTTATGGGATCAGGACCCCGCTGTATCCTGAGCATTGTGCTACACGACCCCCCAAGGAGAAGAACAAAGGGATGATTAGGACCAATGGGAGACCATCTGAGGACAAAGACCAATGAAGAAGCGAATATCAGCAGAGGATTGAAATTGCTCCAATCAAGCAGGAGTTCGGCGGCTCCTTTCATCTGTGGACTTTAAATAGACTCTGATTTGGGACATTGAACTCTACTCCTTCACCTTCTTTTCCTGTGGGACGATTGGATTGACGTCTTGACCGTCTGGTGGATGCGCTGCGCTTGTTGCTGTTGGAATCTGTGCCTTGTCGTTACCCTGTACTACTGAGTAAATACGGTTTCGTAAGTTGAAACGATCTTTCGCATCTTTGCTATTTTTTGCAATTGCGGTCCGAACTTTCGGATCATAGCGGGTAATTACGTACTGATCCAAGGGCAGTACTTTTGGGGTACACATTTCATACACAGTATTTAACATCAGGGAATAAGTCCCCGTTACAGTGAGATTTACAGAGAACTCCCTCCCGCTTAGTACATACCGTCCCCTGCTCTCACCCCGGCGAGAGAGGTAACATAATTTCTCTGAGGGTAGACACCAATATATGTTTTGTCTTAGGGGCAGTGACTCAGGTGGGGTGGGGGAGGTACGGACCGCACCGGGTGACAGTATAAAAAGGGGGACAGAGCCTCCACCTGGCACTCCCTCTGCTGAATTGTAATGAAGATCCGGCCATACTCCTGATCCTGTGTCACAGAACCTCTATAATGGAGATCAGGCTGTGGCTAATCCCGACTCTGAGCTTCATCACGAAGACTCTGACCTTCCAGCAGTGTACCGGGCTCCTCACAGGAAGCTGAGTGTACCACATGGTACACAGCACAAGGTGGGATGTGCAGTCACATGGTACACAGCGCAGGGTGGGATGTGTATTCACATGGTACACAGCACAAGGTGGGATGTGCAGTCACATGGTACACAGCGCAGGGTGGAATGTGCAGTCGCATGGTAAACAGGACGGGATGATGCTGTTCTGTGACAGGAGGAGATTATCCATATTACTATTACTATCATCATCATCATCATCATCATTATTATTACTACTACTATTATTATTATTATTATTATTATTATTATTCCCTTCTATTACCCTTACCCTAACCCTCCATTACCCTAACCCTCCTTTCCCTTCTATTACCCTTACCCTAACCCTCCATTACCCTAACCCTCCTTTCCCTTCTATTACCCTTACCCTAACCCTCCATTACCCTAACCCTCCTTTCCCTTCTATTACCCTTACCCTAACCCTCCATTACCCTAACCCTCCTTTCCCTTCTATTACCCTTACCCTAACCCTCCATTACCCTAACCCTCCTTTCCCTTCTATTACCCTTACCCTAACCCTCCATTACCCTAACCCTCCTTTCCCTTCTATTACCCTTACCCTAACCCTCCATTACCCTAACCCTCCTTTCCCTTCTATTACCCTTACCCTAACCCTCCATTACCCTAACCCTCCTTTCCCTTCTATTACCCTTACCCTAACCCTCCATTACCCTAACCCTCCTTTCCCTTCTATTACCCTTACCCTAACCCTCCATTACCCTAACCCTCCTTTCCCTTCTATTACCCTTACCCTAACCCTCCATTACCCTAACCCTCCTTTCCCTTCTATTACCCTTACCCTAACCCTCCATTACCCTAACCTTCCTTTCCCTTCTATTATCCTAACCCTAACCTTCCATTACCCTAACTCTCCTTTTCCTGCAGCCTAACTCTAAGACTCCCCTCCCCACACCCTGACCCTAAAACTCCCCATAGAGTGCTGCTCACCTGTCTAGGCGGTGAGATGGGTGTGCGGCAGTGTTTCCGAATGAATGAATGGGTAAGTATGGTGATCGGAACTTTCTGCTCATATATTCAAAATAGAGTCAGCTGTAAATAAGCTTTCGGCTGCCTGTATTTCTAATATGGAACTTTCGTTCCGCAGACTGACAACGGTCACAGATACAGCACTGTTTGGGAAGGCAGTAGATGGCTTTAACTTAATATGCAGACCTATAGATGGTAGTGCTATATCAGTCATTTTAACTAAATTATCCCAAGTAAAATTGTCTTTTTTCTCTCATCAAAGATGTGTTTTTATTGGTAATCCTGCATATACTATGACCAGTTTAAGGCACTGTGTAAGCAGCCCTGTACGCAGAAAGCTGCTGTCAGGGGTGGATTGGGAAAATAAAGTGGCCCTGGAAAAAATTCTGGAATAGGCAACCTGTGGGTGGAACCAACTAAACTCTAGGAGAGGCTAACCAGAAAGTAGGCGGGGCAAGCACAATTATATTAGTCCCTGCCCTAAACTATAAATTGTTAAACATCCAACAGGCAGCACCCCGAGTATTTGTAGGTAAACTGTTAACTAGGTCTCGTTTTGGAGGTGGGAAACCAGTGAGCGTATACCATATATGTGAGACCACCTTTCCAGGAGCATTGTATGAGTTTATCCTTCGACTGTTTGTCTTTTCATTTACAAATTGAGTGTTTCTATATAGTACAGGACTAGTGATTTTTTCTGAGTATATATGTTTTATGGTATTATGATTTAATTTAATAAAGATATATTATCATATTGTAATAACTGGGGCAACTTTGATTATTTAATTTGTGCATTTTATATTTGGTGTCTAATATAGCTCTTACTAGTTTTTTCTATAATATCTCTCTCTCACACACACAGTGCACCCCATATACATACATACACACACACACACACACACACACACGCACACACACAGTGCACCCCATAGACATATTCACACACACACAGTGCACTTCATATACATATATACACACACACACACACACAATGCACTCCATATACATATACACACACACAGGGCACCCCACATACATAAACACACACACACAGTGCACCCCATATAGATATAGACACACACGCAGTGCATTCCATATACATATACACACACAGTGCAACCCATATAGATATATACACACACACACACAGTGCACCCTACATACATAAACACACACAGTGCACCCCATAGACATATACACACACACAGTGCACCCCATATAGATATACACACAGTGCACCCCATATAGATCTATACACACACACAGTGCACCCCATATACATAAACACACACAGTGCACCACATAGACATATACACACACAGTGCACTCCATATACATATACACACACACAATGCCCTACATGCATATATACACATACACACACACACACACACACACACAGTGTGATGCAAAATACATGAATTATATACATAAATTAAACTACAAACCTACCTTACACTAGATTTTGATGGACTCATTTCGTTCTCCTGTCACATCTGGTCCGCAATCCTTGGACAGTGCAATTCCCCTGCATTATGCAATGCAGAAGAGAAGCACAGACTATGACTGACACTGACACATACACACACTCCCACAACTACTGTCACAAATACATGTAACTATTGTCACACACACAAATACACCTAACTACTGTCAAACACATATATACACATAACTATTGTCACACAACATATACACATAACTATTGTCACACACAAATACACATAACTATTGTCACACACACAAATACACATATTGTCACACGCACAAAACTATGTTACACACACAAATATGCATAACTATTGTCTCACACACAAATACACATAACTATTGTTATACACATACATAAACAAACATAACTATTGTCTCACACATACAAATACACATAACTATTGTCTTACACACAAATACACTTAACTATTGTTATACACATACATACATACATACATACATACATACATACATACATACATACATACATACATACATAAACAAACATAACTTTTGTCTCACACACACAAATACACATAACTATCCACAAAATACATTCATAATCTCTTGATTCTCCTATACCTCTATAACAGCACCCTCTCTCTGCAATCCCTCTAATCTCCCCTATCCCTCTTCCCAGTCACTCCCCTGTCCCTGTATCCCTTATCTAATCCAGCACCCTCTCTCTGCATTCCCTTTAATCTCCCCATTCCTCCCTCCAGTCACTGCCCTGTCCCTGTATCTCTTCTCTATCCCAGCACCTTCTTTCTGCATTCCCTCTAATCTCCCTTATCCCTCTTTCCAGTCATTGCCCTGTCCCTGTATCCCTTTTCTATTCCAGCCCCTTCTCTCTGCATTCCCTCTAATCTCCCCCATCTCCATTTCTCTATCTCTCTATTTGTCACTGACTGACATTTCTGATTTGCCTATGAACAGCATAGTATAGCTGCTCACAGGTGGATAATAGACGTCAATCAGTGACAATCTTGCTATTGAACGCCACAACCTGTGCAGCAAAAGTGCCAGCTGCCGCTACTATTTCCATAAAGGCAGCCAGCATTTCCACATTAATAAAATAAAAAAAGGATACATTGAATTTTAAAAACAATCAGCAACAGTGCAGGCCCATGAGGGGCATTCCCCCTCCCCTGGTGGCTCTGGATATACACACACACACTGCATTCCAGATAAATACACATGGTGCATCCCATATACATACACATACACATACACAGTGCACCCCAAACACACACACACACACACACATGCACGCACGCAAGCACGTACACACACACAAACACAATACACTCTATTCACACATATACAGTACACCATCCCATATACATACACATACACAGTGCACCCCAAACACACACACACACACACACATGCACGCACGCAAGCACGTACACACACACAAACACAATACACTCTATTCACACATATACAGTACACTCTATACACACACACACACACACACACACACAGTGCACTCCAAACACACACACAATGCACTACATACACACATACACACAAAGCACTTCATAATCACACATACACTCACATGCCCAGTACACTCCATACATACACTTACACATACACACAAAAACAGTGCAACCCAGAGATATATATATATATATATATATATATATATATACAGTGCTTTTTTTTTGAAAAAAAAAAAAAAGGTGCAGGAACTCACCCATCATCAGCCCTTAATACAGCCCCCCTATAAATTTTCGGACCTTATTGCAGCCCCCTTATAAGTTTCAGTCCTTATTGCAACCCCTTTTAATTGTTTTTATAATTGTGCCCCTTGTAATGTTCAGCCTCCATGTCTGCCCCTTGTAATGTCCAGCCTCCATGTGTGCCCCTTGTAATGTCCATCACCATAACCATTAGTGATACCTCTGTCTCCTCCTCCCCTCCATCACCATAACCATTAGTGATACCTCTGTCTCCTCCTCCCCTCCATCACCATAACCATTAGTGATACCTCTGTCTCCTCCTCCCCTCCATCACCATAACCATTAGTGATACCTCTGTCTCCTCCTCCCCTCCATCACCATAACCATTAGTGATACCTCTCTCTCCTTCCTTCTCCATCACCATAACCATTAGTGATACCTCTCTCTCCTTCCTTCTCCATCACCAAAACCATTAGTGATACCTCTGTCTCCTCCTCCCCTCCATCACCATAACCATTAGTGATACCTCTGTCTCCTCCTCTCACGTTCGCTGCCTTAATGTCATCTTTGACTCTTCACTCTCCTTTATACCACACTTATGTGCTCTCACTCAATTTTGCCACTTCCACTTACATAACATTGCAGGTATCCGTTCCTTTCTTACTACTGATGCCAACAAAACTCTCATCCACTCTCTAGTCATATTCCGCATTGACTACTGTAACCCCCACCTCGTAGGTCTCCCACTCACCCCCACTTGCTCCCCTTCAATCTATACTCAATGCTGATTCCAGGCTCATCGTCCTCTCATGGCGCTCTACCTCGGCCTCTCCTTTATGTCAAACCCTCAACTGGCTTCCTGTAAACTTCAGACTTCTCTTTAAACTCCTTACCCTAGAGCTGGATGAGAATGGCAGTGACAATATTGACATCTGGGGATTTAGAGGGATATATAGAGAATGAGATGATTGGATGATGAGAATAATACAAAAACTGGGGGTGGGAATCTTTAAAAAGCGCTATATCTTGCAGCAGAAAATTTACCTTAGAGTGTCCACAAATACTCTAAAAACATGTGTATATAAAGAAATAGTAGTTAAAGATCACAGCGCTAGATAATCAATGTTAAAATACATCAAATCATAAAAGTCCATATATTAAGTTGCACACAGGTGAAGGGTTAAATCCACATAGTGTTCCATAAAATGTTCAGTGCTGTATATAACGCCCAAACTCTCATCCAAATAGGTACCCTATCCCTATGTACCTATTTGGATGAGAGTTTGGGCGTTATATACAGCACTGAACATTTTATGGAACACTATGTGGATTTAACCCTTCACCTGTGTGCAACTTAATATATGGACTTTTATGATTTGATGTATTTTAACATTGATTATCTAGCGCTGTGATCTTTAACTACTATTTCTTTATATACACATGTTTTTAGAGTATTTGTGGACACTCTAAGGTAAATTTTCTGCTGCAAGATATAGCGCTTTTTAAAGATTCCCACCCCCAGTTTTTGTATTATTCTCATCATCCAATCATCTCATTCTCTATATATCCCTCTAAATCCCCAGATGTCAATATTGTCACTGCCATTCTCATCCAGCTCTAGGGTAAGGAGTTTAAAGAGAAGTCTGAAGTTTACAGGAAGCCAGTTGAGGGTTTGACATAAAGGAGAGGCCGAGGTAGAGCGCCATGAGAGGACGATGAGCCTGGAATCAGCATTGAGTATAGATTGAAGGGGAGCAAGTGGGGGTGAGTGGGAGACCTACGAGGTGGGGGTTACAGTAGTCAATGCGGAATATGACTAGAGAGTGGATGAGAGTTTTGTTGGCATCAGTAGTAAGAAAGGAACGGATACCTGCAATGTTATGTAAGTGGAAGTGGCAAAATTGAGTGAGAGCACATAAGTGTGGTATAAAGGAGAGTGAAGAGTCAAAGATGACATTAAGGCAGCGAACGTGAGAGGAGGAGACAGAGGTATCACTAATGGTTATGGTGATGGAGGGGAGGAGGAGACAGAGGTATTAAGTTTTTTATATGTTGCCATTTTTCAATAAAAACATTACCAGGACTGAGGGGAAATTTTTGTATAAAAAGAAGGTGAATAAGTTTGTTTTAATCATGAAAGGAGATGCAGATATTATAATAGTTGTACACAGAGTAGACAAATGTAATGAGGTGTCTTGAGGAATTTGGTAGCTTGTCTGATTGTCTATCACCTTTATTAAATATTGGCAGTCTCATATTTTATTCCAGCCGTTGTATGTGAATGACCCATGCTATTAATTCTCTTTCTTGCTTTTATTCTTCAAGTCTTCTATTTGACCAAACATAAAGTAAGTAACTCCGGTACTTTCCAGCGCTGATGGCGTTTCACCCCTAATATAACTCCCGGAACAAGTCAATAAAAGCACACTTCAAAACTCTAAATAGTTTATCACAACACAAAGGGATTGAAAATACTCAGGAAATTCATACAACCAGATTCAGAACTAAGTATTCCCGACACTCGTAAGTCTCGACAGCAGATGTTTCCATACGATAAGTGCGATTCTATTATATGTATGTACAAGAACCGTGCACTCCCGTAACATAAGAGCCCCATTCTCTGATCACTATCTTCATTTACACATCCGCTCCTCTGCATAACGTTACACACCCGCTCCTCTGCATAATGTTACCCACCCGCTCCTCTGCATAACGTTACACACCCGCTCCTCTGCATAACGTTACACACCCACTCCTCTGCATAACGTTACACACCCGCTCCTCTGCATAACGTTACACACCCAATTCTCTGCATAACGTTACACACCCGCTCCTCTGCATAACGTTACACACCCGCTCCTCTGCATAAACCCGCTCCTCTGCATAACGTTACACACCCGCTCCTCTGCATAACGTTACACACCCCCTTCTCTGCATAACGTTACACACCCGCTTCTCTGCATAACGTTACACACCCGCTCCTCTGTATAACGTTACACACCTGCTCCTCTGAATGGATTTGGTCAATAGCAGTTGGGGTTCTGAATGGATCTGGTCAATAGTGATTGGGGTCCTGAATGGATCCCGTCAATACTAGTTGGGGTTTTGAGTGAATCTGGTCAATGGTGGTTGGGGTTCTGAATTGATCCGGTTCATAGTGGTTGGGGTTCTGAATGGATCTGGACTATAGTAGTTGGGGTTCTAAATGGATCCAGTCCATAGTGGTTGGGATTCTGAATGGATCTGGCCCATAGTGATTGGGATTCTGAATGGATCTGGTCATTAGTGATTGGGGTTCTGAATGGATCTGGTCAATAGTGGTTAGTGTCCTGAATATATCCGGTTCATAGTGATTGGGGTTCTGAATTGATCTGGTCCATAGTGATTGGGGTTCTGAATGGATCTGGTCCATAGTGATTGGGATTCTGAATGGATCTGGTCCATAGTGGTTGGAATTCTGAATCGATCCGGTCCATAGTGGTTGTGATTCTCAATGGTTCTGGTCCATAGTGGTTGGAATTCTGAATGGATCCGGTCCATAGTGGTTGGGGTTCTGAATGGATTTGAACCATAGCGGTTGGGGTTCTGAATGGATCCGGTCCATAGTGGTTGGGGTTCTGAATGGATCTTGTCCATAGTGATTGGGGTTCTGAATGGATCCGGTCCATAGTGGTTGGGGTTCAGAATGGATCCTGTCCATAGTGGTTGGGGTTCTGAATGGATCTGGTCCATAGTGGTTGGGGTTCTGAATGGATTCGGTTCATAGTGATTGGGGTTCTGAATGGATCTGGTCTATGTTATAGTTTTTTGCTTTGTGTCCTTTGTGTTGCCCGGGGTAGAACAGCTCCAGGTAATATCCGGATCGGGCTGTTGCCCTCTATACCCCTGCATACTACATGAGAGATGTCATGTAGGTGTTCATATGCATTTCATTATGCTACAGATGTTCTCAGCCGGTGCCCAGCTTTGTACAATTATATCTCTAGAAAATCAGCTTTTATAGAAACAGTCCGTACACACTGAACCCTCGTGTAAATAGACTGATAGCAGACTCTTCTTATTTTGGAATCGATTTTTCTTCCCTATGATGAGTTTTAAAGTAAATTGTAGATATGTTCCATTGATAGTTGATGAAAAGCAGAGCATCTGGAAAGGAGTGATCGGGGTAATGTGCATCGTGTTATCATCCAAAAAGAGGGAAAAAGTTTTCTCAGATGTTTCAGCAAAATCCAGCGCTATTTAACCCCTCAGGACTCAGAGGCCTGGTCCACAAAAATCGCTATTTAACCCCTCAGGACTCAGAACCTGATCCACAGGTGAGAATATGCCAGTTCCCAAAGCGTATCTGAAGAAAAGAGCCGCCATCGTGTCCCATTCAGACCCTAATGCAGCCAGAGCAGCAGCTTGTGTTCTGGGGGGCGAGAAGGGTGGGGGAGGGACATGGTCAGTGTACAGTAAGGGCCCAAACAAGTGCCCCTGATCCAAAGCCCAACACAGACGTTCCACTGAATATCAGGTTCTCTCTAAATAATTATTTTCTGTGCTTGCTGCTTTATGATTGAATATTAACACTGGTTCTCCTGCAGATACTAACACTGAAAGTGATGCATGTGTTTTACCCATACTAATTTCAATTAGAGTTGATATTGTTTCATTGTTTTTTATATTGTCTTAATTAAATTTATTTATTTTAATCTAAACCGGTGTAACGTTTTTTCAGCCATTGCAATTCATATTTTGGTGTTATAACAATTATTAATTTGCCTACTCCAGCGCTGTGTTCTTTCTTTTTAATTTGTCTATCTCCAGGAATTGGGTCTTGTTATCACAGTTGCGCTGTAGGTAACGAGGAAGCGCCGATAATTTATTTTTTTTACAGACGTAACAAAGGGCAGATTACATCACAGCATTGTCACCATCCCCAGGTCTATGTCCAGAGAGCTGACACTCTATCACCTCTGTGTTTTAGAAAGTTTAGACTGCAATTACATGCACAGACGTCCAACACCCCGACACCCCCGATACCCCCCTCTCACGGCTGTGCTGTCAGGGACTCACGAGTCCATAGACCGCACTGTTCTTTACGTGTGTACCTACGTGCGTATATGGACGCCGTATGTGCGACTCTTAATAACCACGCCTTCATGCTGTAATTTAAATGCCCCCCCCACTTTCATATGAATTTTCACGCCCGTTTTTCAGCCCCGCCCATCTGTACGTATTTCACCACGTGCCATTCACAAGTCCGTCTGTTAGGCAATTACGTGCGTATATTCTACGTAACTTACGTAAATACAGTTATTACGCATGCGCAGTTACACCGTACCTAAAAATACGCACGCAATTCCACGTGAAAACAGATCTCTGAATACGGACCAAAGTATGTAAATGAGTGATGGAGAATTGTGCACATTTCAGATATTTTATATATACAAGAAGAAAGAGAAAGAGGAAAAGTATAAGGGAAAGGAGAAGGGGGAGGTGATGGAGAAAGAGAAAGAGGAAAAGTATAAGGGAATGGAGAAGGGGAAAGAGGAAAAGTATAAGGGAAAGGAGAAGGAGAAGGAGAAAGAGAAAAAGTATAAGGGAATGGAGAAGGGGAAAGAGGAAAAGTATAAGGGAAAGGAGAAGGTAAAAGAGGAAAAGTATAAGGGAAAGGAGAAGGGAAAAGAGGAAAAGTATAAGGGAATGGAGAAGGGGAAGGTGATGGAGAAGGAGAAAGAGGAAAAGTATAAGGGAAAGGAGAAGGAGAAAGAGGAAAAGTATAAGGGAAAGGAGAAGGAGAAGGAGAAAGAGGAAAAGTATAAGGGAAAGGAGAAGGGGAAGGAGAAGGAGAAAGAGGAAAAGTATAAGGGAAAGGAGAAGGGGAAGGAGAAGGGGAAGGAAAAGGAGAAAGAGGAAAAGTATAAGGGAAAGGAGAAGGAGAAAGAGGAAAAGTATAAGGGAAAGGAGAAGGAGAAAGAGGAAAAGTATAAGGGAAAGGAGAAGGGGAAGGAGAAGGAGAAAGAGGGAAAAGTATAAGGGAAAGGAGAAGGGGAAGGTGATGGAGAAGGAGGAGAAGGAGAAGGGGAAGGTGATGGAGAAAGAGAAGGAGATGGAGAAGGTGATGGAGAAAGAGAAGGAGACGGAGAAGGTGATGGAGTAGGAGAAGGAGAAGGAGAAGAAGAAGAAGAAGAAGGAGAAAAAGAAGGAGAAGGAGAAAAAGAAGAAGGAGAAGAAGAAGACTGATTGAAAGGTTCCCCTTAATGTCAGGTTTCCATGTGTTTGATTCGCAGTTATAGAAGCCCAGGCTTCAGACATGACTGCGTTTGTGTCCCAATGCACCATCCCTGGTAACAGCTCTGAGTGGCCTCTGACGTCACAGGCAACTAACTGAGAGACTTGAAAACTGGCAGCCGGTAGTTGCGTAACTAGAAAATAAAGCTGTGTCATGAATTCATTCTCCACACCGGGTCTGCAGGAGTGCTATAAACGCTGCTGTTACTGAGCTGATGGACATCTTCCTGAAGGATTAAGATGTTTATAGATTCCAGACATTTATTTATATTGCTCTGAGATAAACGCTCTGTGATGTGCTGCTACTTACCGCAACAAGGCACTTATCCAAGGCACATGATTAGGGCCACTACTGGGGGGAAGGTACAGCAAGTACTCCTATAAGGATATCCCATGGGGCCATCTCTTAGTGCTGCAGTCACCAGGTACATTTACTACACAGCAAATCTGAAAGCCCCGGAATCCACATTTATTACAGGAAAATTCCTCTAAGAGTAATAACATTGGGGTAGATCCAGAACTACGTGTGCGATACGTTTCCACGTGTAACGTATGTTCTATACACTCCCCTAGGCACACCCCGTGAATGTACGTATTTCACCGAGTTCCGCTTCCCAAACCCTACCTCAACTTTTTTTTGCGTAGCAGCGTACGTCCGCTAACGGACGTATAGACTACGTGAACGTACGCCGCTTAGCACGCCCATACTGTACACTTTACATACAAACCTCCACCTACTTCACGTAAATGGAAAGTATTGTTGACTCACGTAAAATTGGCACGCCCACACGTAATAATTTACGCTAACAATACGTGAATGGCCCATACGTTCACAATTACGCTACGCTAATGAGCGTATTTTCTATGGTGCGCACGCGTAGTACTTAGAAATAGGCGATTTTACGTCTCTGCCACGTGTAAATTTGCTCCGATGCGTTGTTCTGGATCAGGCCCATTGGCCTTATAAAAGCAGCCTGATTAACCCCTAGAGATCATCAGCTCTGCAGACTAGCTGCTTAATCGACGCACAACACTGTCTCTTCATCCTGGCCAGATATAGACAGAGCCCGACAAGAGAGAGACAGAACCCAACAAGAGAGAGACAGAACCCAACAAGAGAGAGACAGAACCCAAGAAGAGAAAGACAGAATCCAAGAAGAGAGAGACAGAACCCAACAAGAGAGAGACAGAACCTAACAAGAGAGAGACAGAGCCCAACAAGAGAGAGACAGAGCCCAACAAGAGAAAGACAGAACCCAACAACAGAGAGACAGAGCCCAACCAGGGAGAGACAGAGCCCAACCAGGGAGAGACAGAACCCAACCAGAGAGAGACAGAGCCCAACCAGAGAGAGACAGAGCCCGACCAGTGAGAGACAGAGCCCGACCAGTGAGAGACAGAGCCCAACCAGAAAGAGACAGAGCCCGACCAGAGAGAGACAGAGCCCAACCAGGGAGAGATAGAGCCCAACCAGGGAGAGATAGAGCCCAACCAGAAAGAGACAGAACCCAACAAGAGAGAGACAGAACCCAACAAGAGAGAGACAGAACCCAACCGGAAAGAGACAGAGCACAACCAGAGAGAGCTAGAGCCTGACCAGAGAGAAACAGAGCCTAACCAGGAAGAGACAGAGCCATCCGGAGAGAGAAAGAGC
>WWET01008923.1:0-32421 GCA_011038615.1 Limnodynastes dumerilii
ACTGCACTGAAAGGGTGATAGATAAGTGGAATATTGGTTGAGGCCAATACAGTAGAACAGTTTAAACATGCTTGGTATAAATATAAGGATATCCTAAATTGTAAACTAAATTGAGGGTAAATCGGGGACCCACACCCGGTCTAGGGTCAGTATAGTTTTCAATAAACAAATGGGCAGACTAAACAAATAAACAAATGTGGCTCTTATCTGCCGTCACTTTCTATATTTCTAAGTACTCAAGTTCAGATCTAGAATCAAACTCTATGTCTAATTCCCTCTTAAAAGAGCCATTAATTGTGTGGATTATTACCAAACATAGGATGACTTTTATTAGCCTGGATCAGGCCTTCTAGGACGTTTTTAGTTATGAAGGACCGTATTCAGAGATCCGTTTTCACGTGGAGTATTTTTAGGTGCATTTTAACTGCGCATGCGTAGTAACTTTATTTAAGTAAGTTACGTAGAAAATATGCACGTATGTGCTTTAGGCTCGGACATGTGAACCGCACTTGGCGACATACGTACGGATAGGCGGGGTTGAAACACGTACTTGAAAATGTGCATGAATGTGGGCGGGGGGAGGCATTTAAATGAAAGCTTGAGGGCTTGAGGGTTATAAAGAATTACACGCACAGAAGTCATACATGCATGTAAGTACACACGTAAAGATCAGAGTGGTCTATGGAGGTGTAAGTCTACGATTGCACGGCTGGGAGAGGAGAGTGTTGTGGGTGTGGCCTTGCTACGTGCGTGCGTCTTATTGTGTACTTTTATAAAAACGGATCTCTGAATACGGTCTGAAGAGATTTTCCCCCGCCCTGGCCAACATCTATAATAACCCAGCATTGTTCAGGAGTGCTGAATGTTTCGGAGCTCCACATATTGAGGCTCGACCAAATTTGTCAAAGCCCAAACATTAGAATAATTAGAATGTCAATTGTCTGTTTATTATTAAAGCCCTTCTGCAGCGGCGGATCTACGTTTTTGGGGCTCTGAAGCTTGAACTGTTATGGGGGCCCCTTCACAACCAGCAACAATAAAACAGGCAACATCCAACAAGGTCCAAATGGTGGAAAACGGGGTGTTGGGGGTGGAGTCCTTTAAATGAGGCCATAGAGTGAGCCCTGTCCCAAAAGGAACGAGGTCTGGGTAACTTCTGTTATCTTCTTCAATGCACACAGTGACACCAACAGCTCCTCTCTCTTCTGTGCTCTATAACAGCGGTCCTCTGGTCAGGCTGTAGATAGAGTGTCTGTTGGCCAGCAGTGACCGGGGGAGGGGGGAAAGGAGGGGGTTTATAGCAAGAATCCTCCCTTGTTTAGCGCATATTCTAAGGTCAATATTAGGTAACCTCATTTTAATAACACACTTAAACTTCATTCATTTTGTTGAAAAATGCACTCTAAAAAAATGGCTAAAAATAAAATTAGCTTCAGGGACCCTCTGGCTTAAGCTTCATTAGTTTCATAGTAAATCCAACACTGCCTTTCTGTCTTCCAACATTTCCGTGAATTATCTTGCTTATTTACCTTGCACATCTACCGAGCCAAGGCTCAGGGTCAGAGACTTCTCTCTCTTCTTATTTTCATCATAAAACGCCTGGCTGGCTCTGTTCTGTTTGAGAATGACGTCTTCTACCATTGATAAGAGTTTATTGATGTCAGTTGACTTCCCAAAATTTACATCGGGTAAAGGAACTTTCTGAGCTTTAAACAAGGAGCTGGCAATTCTTCGGATGTCCTAAGCAGAACAAAGATGGACGCACATTAATGTACACAGAACAAGATTGCATAACAATACTGAAGCAAAATCTTTTGGCTTGCTATTAGGTGACTATTTTAAGTAATAAAAAGGTTCAAATAGGTTTTTTTTTTTACAAGATAAGATTAATTGGCTATTTATTGGAGAGCTGCTATCACACTTTCAGCCTGTGCTGCAGCTGGTTTCATAGTAAACATTTAATATCCACTCTTAGGGCCCGATTAAAATAAACGCAAATGCTGCGTTATTTTGATCGCAAAGGTAAGTGCGCAAACTTTAAAATCTGCGTATTTCGGTTACCATAGTAGCCGGTTTTAAGTGCACTTACCTTTGCAATCAAAATAACGTGCCATTCGCATTTAATTGAATTGGGCCCTTATTGTTCAATTTGCTTAGATAACTATACTGAACATCTTGTATTAATCGTTTGGGTGACTACAGGGGGCAAACCTAGACTTGCGGCTGTGGGGGTCTCAGTTTTCTGCATCATGCCCCCTTCAAATTGATTGGATTATTCTGCAAACCCCTGTCCTCTTCATTCCAATTAATCTGTTCCCCTTCACTCTGATTTGGAACATCAGGTAGAGGCTTAGGCGTAACTATAGGGGGTGCAGCTGCTACAGGGCCCAGAGGAGTGTCCATCTGTCAGAGGCTGACAGCTTAAAACAGCGCTCACCACTCCATGTATGAGCTGAGCACTGTCAAACTCGTCACTCATACATGGAAAGCCAATCACTGTTTTAAGCTATCAGCCGCTGACAGCTTCTATCAGACAGTGGCCCCTCCCAGCTCCGCCCTCAGTCCCGCCCATACAGACTCGGTGCTTCCTTGCTATGGGGCTCGAGCCTATCACGTTACGTCCCTTGGTAGAGGATGCTGCCAAGGTTCTCTCTAATCATAGACATAGGGCAAGACTTTCTGGCTATTTTATGGTCATAAAAGTATGTTGTAACCTTTTATTGCTTGCTGTAAAGAAACAAAATCTATCCACAGGCCAATAAGTCATCACACACAAAGAACACGATCAGGATAATAGGCGCTATACCAATATAACATAAAGTAACAAAAAACATGTATATTTTCTGTATGCATCTTCAGGCTTTTCATATCTCCTACAAATTCTTTAATACCTGCTAAGATTTCTAAAAAAATAAATAAAAAAATTCCTCCAGACAAACAAACAAACAAATGCTTATGCCATGTTACAACAGAAAAAGAAGAGGGACGAAGGAAGTCACAGTGCAAGCAGAGCTCAGAGGGGCATTCCAAAGCCTCTCTGCTCATTATATCAACAACATATACCACTATAGCTCAGGATAACAAAGCAACAGAAAAAGAATAACAAGGTTTTTCACAAGCAATCATCTCCCATGAATAATAATTATTTCTTTATATGATTGCTATTAATATGTGCACCATATATCTGATGTCTATAGCCATGGAAGAAGTAAGGTGTGTGGAATACTGATATTTCTGGCAATATTCCCTACTCATACAAAACACAACTGTCTTCACTGTATCTATGACACCAGAAATGTCTATACCTTCAAAATAGCGTCTGCGGTGAGCATTGAGCTGGAGACAACTGGTGACGATGACGACTTTGTACCGGCCTCTGATATAGAATCTCTTTCCTCCTTTTTTTGTTTTGGTCGAATATTTCGGAAGATCTGCACAATCAGGAGGTTGATGGGGAACATGAGGAGGGAGCTTTCGAATCCAATCATAACCTCCTGCCAGGTGAACTCGATCTTACCTGGTATGGGAGGAAAAAATATCAATCATTGTTCTGTACGGTATTCTGACACTTAAGACATAAACAGCATTGTGTCTTATATATAAAAGACAAAACAGAAAGTCATCTATTTAATAAGTGTAGATAACCCAATGGGCCAGATTTACTAAGCTGCAGGTTTGGAAAAGTGGAGATGTTACCCATAGCAACCAATCAGATTCTAGCTTTCACATGCCCTCCAACTGTACCTATTTAGCAGGTACAGTACCTTTTTTTTAATGGTCTGGACCGGGTAAAAGGGCTCCTGTACCGGATTCTGACCCAGCCCCCCTCATACTCACTTTCCAGTCCTGCAGCATAAGGTCACTCTAGCAAAGCTGCGGGGACAGAATCCTACAGCTCTGCTATAGTGACAAGACCCTCTCCTGTGAGTTCTTAGCTCAGATAATAAGGTGTAAAATTAGATTTTACACCTTATCATACATGCAAATGAGAGCAGATTAAAGCCACACCCCTTTCTCAAGCATGCTCCCCCACGTGTACCTATATTCCATTTAAAAATGTTGGAGGGTATGCTTTCACTTTCCAATTACATACTAAAGAATGTCAGCTAGAATCTGATTGGTTGCTATGGGCAACATTTCCACTTTTCCAAACCATTTGGCCCAAGGTGTCTTTTCTCCAGAATTGGAGCTTCATCCAAGTCATCAAAAAAGTAATAGGACTGTCTAATGCAGAATAGGGGAGAAGAGACATTTATAGGGTTAAGGGGGTTGAGAAGACAATTATAGGAGGTTAGTAAAGTTTTCTCACGGGTAATTTTGTGTAGAAGTCTATCTGGGAAACTGGAAGGATTATTAAGTAACTGAGAAAGGCCAGGAAAGGAAAGGAAGATAATGTGCTGAGCTAGGGCATAGAGATATAATAGGATAAAGGCATATAGTAGGGGGAGTAGGTATGTTTGTTCCTCATGCAGTCCACCTAGCAGCGGAGTTTGGCAACACCGGGCTCCATGGCATCTCTCTGTGTTATCAGGTCATGCAGCTAGGGCCCTCTGCTGACTTCATGCACAACACTGTAGTGTTAGTGGCTTTAGGATGGTGCAAGGAAAATGTCCACGGGGAAACCATTTAATATTAAGAATGAAAATCATACCAGCTTCATAGGAGGAGGGGCACTGGAAGGTGGGTTCTCCAGGAGATAGGTTAATATACTTTTCTATTTAAATATTTGAGATTTTATGTATTTATTGGTTTAAAGCCGCTGAAAGTGTGAATCAGCTTACTCATACACACAGGAAAGAAGACATTCTGGCACAATAAAATAAGCTCACTAATACCTAAGTCCATCTTCTGCTCAGCCGGGTCTGTGGGCACACCCCAGAACATAATGCTGGTTAACATGGTGCAGAGCAACAGGGAGAAGCAGCATGAAACTCTCTGTACCCGGGTGAAAGGACTTCTGGGGGAGCGACTGAAGACTGAGTACCAGATGTGACCATCCCGGAAACCTTTAGATGTTTTCATGAAAAACAGATTGCTGGAAGATATATAAAAAGTAAAGGAATCAGTATATGTCTGAGACCAAAATTTAAACAATATTTTTTATTTTTTTTAAATTCCACCCAATATTTACAATGTTATTAATACTGTGTCGAACCAGACGTTCAAGGCCAAGACATGCCGATAAGGCAGCTTGGTGGGAGCAGAGGGTATGTGACACTAACATGCTATCTTATACTGCGCATATGTGGAATGTAGAAATTAGTTAGATAAGTAGTACCAATTAACTTGCTTAAAACATGATTAATACCTAATAAGGTAGGGAGTTCCGACTCTGTTGTTGTTGGGGTATAAAAGACTTGGCACAAAATCAGCTCACTGGCTTCATACGGGACTGATCTGACTTAATGCAGGAGTGATCTGGGCTATGAACGTAACTGATCTGACTAAGTGCAGAGGTGATCCGGGCTTTGTACGGAACTGACCTGACTGAATGCAGGAGTGACCCAGGCTTTGTACATAACTGACCTGAGTAAGCGCAGTAGTACCCACTGACCTTTTCCAGCTCGACAACAATCGAGACTGGGGCCCCTGGAAATCTGTTGATCATTATCAAGCAATAAGTACTAGCTAAAGCTAATTATTATTCATGTATTTTGCTTAATTCTTTATTAAATACAATAATTTATAAGAATGATCTTGTGTGGTGTCATTTAACGCAGGGTATTTCCACCGGGAACATTATTGGTGTCAGAAGTGGGATAATATCACAGAGCATATTCACACTGTTCTGTTGGTGTATCATGCCATACATTACACAATAATCGGGACGATCATTCCATAATCCAGTGTGTTGTCAGTGGTAGTCTAGTCCAGCATATGCCAGTTTATGATTATCAGCCAACAGCATATTGCACATCATCTGACCTGGTCGCTTGGCTCATTCACATGTAGGAACAGTGTATGTCGAAATTATTTAGATTTACCCTCTGGAAATAAACTAGTTCCAATAATTTGCTTCTATATAAATAACAATAAAATAGGTTGTGCTTACAGTTACACACCGCTTGTTTGAGCAGATTAATGTTACCTGAATTGTTTCATATCCTCTTCTGTGGCGACAGTAAACACTTTATCCAACACGCAGTCTCCAACCTCAATGGAAAGCCAGGAGTTACAGAGAAAGTACCACTTCTGATCTGTTCCCACATCATGTATTAAAACTCTGTTCACATACCTGTACACATAACAATGTGTATCAACAGAGGAACCAATTATACATCCAAGTAATTCATAAAATATATTGTTATTATGGTAAAAAGTTTAAAATTGCTTAAATTAATAGGAAAATACTCTATTAGGTAAATGATATCTTCTATATGTCACTGAAGAGTTCAGTGACCACATCTCAATATAGCACAAATCTTTTTATTAAGATGTATTATACAAGATACAGTAATCCAATCAAATCATTTATTGATGCATCCGAGAAGATGATTGGTAGACTGTGTTGGTTGCACCACCTGCCCTATTCCTTTTTAGATGCTTTACTAAATCTACTCTCACATTCTACAATGACTGAAGTCACACTTCAAGTCCTAGAATAAATTCTATTACATAATATTTATATTATATATGTTTAATCAAGCGTCTAAAGCTTTAAAGATGGAGGTGGCAACCAATCAGATTATGGATTTCATTTATCAAATAAATTCTGCAAATTGATTATTCTGATTGGGTGATATGAAAAACACAATGACATTTCCTCTAAGTTCCATTAAATATAGTTCTTAAATTTCTGACTTATAGAGGTTGTGGTGTGGAGAGTTTATTCTTACCATGAGGGCTTGGATCCAGAATTATCATGCCAAAGCCTGATGCTCTGTACCTCCCCGAGTGGAAATAAGGTGGTTAGTAAGAAGACATCAGAGCCACTACGCTCAAAGACAACTCCATCAGGGTCAGAGAGGTGGTGAGGTTCACTTTCTCCATCCGAGCCGTACAGAGTAATAGTTACCTACAAGAAGGAAGTATATCCATTAAAGAGCATGAGAAGGCACTGATGTCAGTCCATGGCAGTTGCTATGGATGTCACAATGTACTCAGAACAAGGTTCCATTAACATCTTCTCGGTGTTTTTTGAAGTTTATGGACCTGATGAAAATTAGAAAGGAAAGTTACTCCTGGGTAAAACCATGTTGATTTCAGGAAGGGTCAAGTTTATTGTATTCTTTGCATGCAGGGATATATCTTTGAATTGCTTACAGCACACAGATACTGACCAGATTTACTATCACACTGTTAATTATACTTGGGATAGGAAACATCACCTCAAAACTCTAATACTGTTTCCAACAGATGAAATATAACTCCCCTGCAATCAACATGGTTTAGCCCAGGAGTAACTTTCCTCTCAATCTGAATCAGGCCCTATATGTCAGATTGGTCTTTGAAAAATGATTGCCTGGACTAGGTACCTTGGATGTTGTTGCAGCTCCTCTGCGGTGTCCAGTGAAAACAGTGACAAGGTATCGGTACTGGAAAAATGGGTCATTATCCTCCAGCGTTATAATCTTCACCTGGGCCAGAAACAATGTTGATTATTACACTCGTGGATTAACATCCTGGTTCGAATACATGTCTGCCAAATGAATGTGAACCAACCTTGGCGTTATCCTGGATATCCTTTCTCCTGGCCCAAATTAGCACCAACACATAAATGACAGCAATGCACCCAACGGTGGTCACCACCACAGGATTGTCTACGAACGTAGCAAAGAGTTCAGCTGTCCTGCTCACATCAATAGCGTTCGGCATGACGATAAATGAGCTTCCGAAGAAGGTTAAGTGTGTGCATAGACACTGGATACTATGGGGAGTGGTTTTGGGTCCAACCTGAAATAAAGAGATAGTAACAGACAGACAGGTAACATGGGCAACCATGAGAATTTGGAACCAAATTTTATTAAAATAAAAGTCTAAAATAGCCATTTTAGAAAAAAAAATGATATAGTAAATATTATAATTTGGACCAGTGCTATTTAAAATCTTTATAGGTAATATGGCGATCGGCATACTTACCCATTTGAAAAAAAAAATCTAAAATGGCTGCTTTTTCGAAATAGAGACAGCCGAAAATTAGCTTTCGGCTGTCTCTGACTCTAAAAGACAGCGGGCCGTATTCAGAGATCCATCAGTGAAGGGTTCGCGATTATATGCACTGACGTTACAAGGCAACACGCATGACCCTCCACTCACACGGACGGGTTTCTGAAGACTTACGAGTCCCTCAAGCACTCTGATCTTTCAGTTGGATTTTCCATGCGAATAATACTTACGTACGTACGTATCTAACTATACGCGCCCTCAAATGCTCATTTAAATGTCCCCCCCACCCACTTTCACGTATATCTTTCTCTGGACGGATTACACCCATGCCCCTCCGTACGTATATTCCCAAGTGCGATTCACAAGTCCGTGCCTCATGGACTTCCGTGCGTAAAATCAACGTAGATAGCGTAAATTTAGTTAGTTCATCCGTTCCTAAAAATACGCACGGAACTCCCCGCATAAACGGCTCTCTGGATATGGCCCAGCATTCGCGGTAGTGACTCCCATCGCCATATGAGGTTGTGAAGGCTAACACGGTACTTGGGATAAAAATAAGGATACCATAAATCTTAAACATAAATCTTAAAGTAAACTGAGGGTCAAATAATATTTAGGGTCAATAAAGTTTATAACAACAGGCAGACTGGATGGGTCGTGTGGCTCCTATCTGCCATCACTTATTATGTTTCTATAAAATCCCTGACATCACAAACTTACATGGCATCCAGTGTTATTCCAGCCCTGGCTGGCCTCATCCCAGAACACACACTGGGAAGTGAAGCAAGTTACTGACACAGAGATATCCTTTATACTGGAAACATCTTCCTCTGATTCTTCTGGCACTACAGTCAAGTAATAGGTCCCCTCCCCGAAAAGCTCCTCAGGGTTTATAACCCAGGAATACATATTATCTAGGAGAGAAAGGTATTAGTAATTAGCCCATATAATAGGTTACTTTAATATCTTATGAGAAGAGAGTGACATGGAGCTGGATCCAGACTCAAGTAAGTGCTTGAAATTAGTTACTCCTGGGCTAAACCATGTTGATTGCAGGGGAGTCATATTTTATCTGCTGCAAACAGTATTAGTTGAGAGGTGATGTTTCCTATCTCAAGTCTAAATAACAGTGTGATAGTAAAGTTGGTCAGTACCTGTGTGCAGTAAGCAATTCAAAGATATATCCCTGCATGCAAAGAATACAATTAACTTGAATCCCCCTGCAATCAACATGGCGGTCCTGTGCCTTGCTGACTCCAGTCCTGTGCTTTGCTGACTCCAGTCCTGTGCCTTGCTGACTCCGGTCCTGTGCCTTGCTGACTCCGGTCCTGTGCCTTGCTGACTCCGGTCCTGTGCCTTGCTGACTCCGGTCCTGTGCCTTGCTGACTCCGGTCCTGTGCCTTGCTGACTCCGGTCCTGTGCCTTGCTGACTCCGGTCCTGTGCCTTGCTGACTCCGGTCCTGTGCCTTGCTGACTCCGGTCCTGTGCCTTGCTGACTCCGGTCCTGTGCCTTGCTGACTCCAGTCCTGTGCTTTGCTGACTCCAGTCCTGTGCCTTGCTGACTCCGGTCCTGTGCCTTGCTGACTCCGGTCCTGTGCCTTGCTGACTCCGGTCCTGTGCCTTGCTGACTCCGGTCCTGTGCCTTGCTGACTCCGGTCCTGTGCCTTGCTGACTCCGGTCCTGTGCCTTGCTGACTCCGGTCCTGTGCCTTGCTGACTCCGGTCCTGTGCCTTGCTGACTCCGGTCCTGTGCCTTGCTGACTCCGGTCCTGTGCCTTGCTGACTCCAGTCCTGTGCTTTGCTGACTCCAGTCCTGTGCCTTGCTGACTCCAGTCCTGGGTCTTGCTGATCCAGCTCCTGCCTTGACTCCAGTTCCTGCTGTTCCAGTTCCTGTTGATCCAGTTTATGCTTTTCCAATCCGACTGACCTTGTTCACCCTACTGGGACATTATCATCATCACAAGTCTCTGTTTATGGACTATTCACTCATCAAGCATCTGTTTGTTTTATGCTAATACTGGTCATAGGACTCTTTTCTCGTGTTCATCTGTATGCACCCTTCCCCGATTAAACCTGCTCAATTTCATTTCATCCCATCTCGGTTGTCTCAATCCTTGGAACCCGGGACCGATCCCAACCCTACTCTGAACGTGACACTAACCAGTGACTTGTAACTGCTCAACTACAAACATAGAGCCCTATCCAGAGATAATACTGTTAGGTGACTCAAGCAAGTGTGCATGTGCTGGGCAGATGCTAAGCTATGGATCTCCTAGTGCAAGAACACCATTTCATACGCAAGAAGATCCATACAAGGAGGCGCGCCATGCACTTCCCATGGCTAAGATGGACGAAGGAACCATTTAAATTGGCGGCACTAGACTCTTCTGTACGGATATGAACGCAGTTCGTTAAGAGTTACGGTAGATTTATGGTAACAGATCTTAACAAATCTCTGTATGCGAGATGGGAGTTCACGTCCCTCTTACGTACAGACTGCCAGATCTCTTGTCACTTTCCATGTGAAAGACATTTTTTGACCATGTTAATGGTCATGTGCACAGGACGTCTTCTACTAGAACTGTCCAGAGACAAAGATCTGGTGGATTCCAAATTCATATATGGTGGAAGACACTGGAAAGGCATCTCAGCTAATGAATTATAAGCTTGGTGCACATTGCTGTTTTCTAGGACATTCAAAGTCAATCACTAGCAAATACCACAATCGTTTAGATCAGGGGTTCTCAACCAGTGGTACTAGTACCACTGGTGGTACTTGGACCACTGTCTGGTGGTACTCAGGGCAACTAGGCAAGCTTGTCAGGAGATAGCAGCCACACTTGTTCTTTAACCATGTGCAATAGCATAATCCATGCAGCCCTCTTGATACTTAATAAAGTATCTAGAAGGGTAAATGGATTATGTAAAACCACTGCATAATATGCAAGGAGAAAGCAAAAATAGATATATGTGATAACCTGCAAAGTGGTCCTTGATCTGATTCCAAAGTGGGTGACTGGTACTCCCCTATAAAAGGTTGAGAACCACTGGTCTAGATTGTCAGCCTGTGTGCAGGACCCTTTTACCTTCTAGAATCCAATCTGTCTGTTATTAACCAGTTTTGTTCTTAATGTTTGTTTAAAAATGTAAAGCATGCTACAAAAAAACCTGTTCATAAATGAAATAATAAATAACACAACACCCTTACTCAATGTCAGCAATGATAAACATGTCTGCCCTGAGTTTAGACCTGCTAGAGTAGAGGAATGACAGTGTAGTGACATGCTAAGTAATGGTATCTTGTGGTCAATTTGTACTTCTATTTGTTATGCTATGCTACGAATAATCCAGTTGTCAAGGTGTGAACCTAGCACCAGCAAATAGAGGACATAAATGACAATGGATTTAAACTCACCTCCAAAATATTGTCCAGCGGACAGATGAATGTCAGTGTCATAGTTGGTTCGGTTAGGATGATATTCACACCCCAGGTACAGTCCCAGGGCGACTTCTTCACTGACCTCAAGGTGGATGACAAGAGGCATGCTGGCCGATGTTATGTTCACCAGGAGAGATGTGAAGTTAGCCAGGAACAAAGTGTTTTTCTCTTCATCAGATGCGTAATCCCTGGGTAATATAATCTGTGAGATTGTAGAGCAACAATGACAAATTAGGCCTGTTTTTCTCAGTACTCCATAGTAGGGCTCCAAATGGCCCGGCCCCAAAGTGTGTTTGTAGATCAGAACACAACATGTGTTGCTGAATACACGTGTCCCAGCCATTGTACCGCTAACCGCTCCCATTACACCAACAAACTTCCGAGACCTACACATGAAGTTTTCTGACTCATGTGAAGTAAGGGGTTCGGAAATCTGGATCAGTATGCAGTCTGTTACTGCCAAAATGCAGGATCCTGTCCCCTTGTCGGGTGTCTGGATAGACTGTGTTCTGATTGGGTAGCATGGATGCCAGAGTCCATGTGATTCATATGTAGTGCGTGGTATATCAATGCAAACCCTCCAAAATGATCCTTTCCATTAGGTACAATATACTCCGCTCCTGAGCTTCCGACTGTCACTCACCTGGTGAAATGACTAAACTGATATTTAAAAAACTATTTGTCTTTTCAACAAAGGTGGTTACCATAGTAACTGACAGTTGGAAACTGAGAAGCAGAGTATTTTGTACCTAAAGGTACGCAATTATACGCACGGCCGGTGCAGGCCACACCCCCTCACACCCATGACACTCCCCTCTCTCGGCCATGCTGTCGGTGATTCCTGCCTCCATAGACCAGTTGTAACTTTCAGTGAGTAGTTGGGTGCGTATGTGTCCTCCTACATGCGATTCATATCACGCCCACGCACCTTCCATTTTTATTAAAATTTTCACGTGCGTATTTTTGCATCACATATCCAGACGTATGTACCCAAGTGCGATTCACAAGTCCATCCGTGAAGCACTTACGCACGTATAGTCTACATATACTTCGTAAAAAAAAGTTACTACTCATGCATAGTTGAAACGTGCCTAAGAATACGCACGGAATTCGCCATGAAAACCGTTCTCTGAATACGGCCCTACCACAGTAACTGACAGTTGGAAACTGAGAAGCAGAGTATTTTGTACCTAATGGAATGGGTCATGTTGGAGGGTATATCAATGCTTGGCTAAGTACAGAGGGGTGCAGCTGTCGCCTTTCGCAGAGTATCATGGTGTGATGGTTACTTCACTGAAAGGGTGATAGATAAGTGGAATATTCTCCCATCTGAGGTGGTTGAGGCCAATACAGTAGAACAATTTAAACATGCTTGGGATAAATATATGGGTATCCTAAATTGTAAACCAAATTGAGGGTAAATAGGGTCTAGGGTCAGTATAGTTTTCAATAAAAAAAATGGGCAGACTAGATGGGCCATGTGGCTCTTATCTGCCGTCACTTTCTATGTTTCAATATTTCACTGCACATGCTCAGAAACAAAACACAAGCAATTCTGCCCCATTCAGAATTGGAGCTGCAGTGCTTGTGCTCTTAAGGGCGTGTCGCGTAACTGAAGGGGAGGAGGCGCTTAGTCAATGTGCCCAAGAAAGTATCACCTGACCCACATCTGAAAACACATGGAATAAGCACTGTTTTCAGGCATCAAATCAAAGCATTTGCACCAACCACAGCTCATGTCTAAGACCGGTTGTAATCTCCGGCCAGAAAATGTGAATTGTGAAAAAGGGACATCCGAAAGTTCCTTTTCGGATGTCCCTTTTTTCGAATACTTACCAATTTAGATTTTTTTCTTAAGAATGGATGAGTATGCATACTTCACTCATTCACTTTCACGATATACCTCCGCCGCTGCTATCGCTGGACCAAGGGAAAGGTGAGTACACTATCTGTGCGGGGTAGGGAGGGTTAGGGTCAGGCTGCAGGGGTATGTGTCCTCCTACATGCGATTCATATCACGCCCACGCACCTTCCATTTTTATTAAAATTTTCACGTGCGTATTTTTGCATCACATATCCAGACGTATGTACCCAAGTGCGATTCACAAGTCCATCCGTGAAGCACTTACGCACGTAAAGTCTACATATACTTCGTAAAAAAAAGTTACTACGCATGCATAGTGTAAACGTGCCTAAGAATACGCACGGAACTCGCCTTGAAAACGGTTCTCTGAATACGGCCCTACCACAGTAACTGAGAGTTGGAAACTGAGAAGCAGAGTATTTTGTACCTAATGGCATGGGTCATGTTGGAGGGTATATCAATGCTTGGCTAAGTACAGAGGGGTGCAGCGGTCGCCTTTTCGCCGAGTATCATGGTGTGATATTTCTCTGCACATGCTCAGAAACAAAACACAAGCAATTCCGCCCCATTCAGAGCTGGAGCTGCGGTGGTTGTGTCGCGGGACTGAAGGGGAGGAGGCGCTTAGTCAATGTGTCCAAGAAAGTATCACCTGACCCACATCAAATCAAAGCATTTGCACCAACCATAGCTCATGTCTAAGACCGGTTGTAATCTCCGTCCAGAAAATGTGAATTGCGAAAAAGGGACATCCGAAAGTTCCTTTTCGGATGTCCCTATTTTCGAATACTTACCAATTTAGATTTTTTTCTTAAGAATGGGTGAGTATGCATACTTCACTCATTCACTTACACAGTTCCCGATATCCCTCCGCCGCTGCTATCGCTGGACCAAGGGAAAGATGAGTAAACTATCTGTGTGGAGTAGGGAGGTTTAGGATCAGGCTGCAGGGAGGGGAGTCTGAGGCTCAGGCTGCAGGGAGGGAAGACTTAGAGTTAGGCTGCAGGGAGGGGAGTCTTAGGGTTAGGCCATGGACAAGGGGGAGAGGGGTAGGTGGGGAGAAGCATTGTCCATGCGTAGTTTCCTTCTTAAGAAGTAGATTTTCTTCTTAAGAAGGAAAGTACGAAGGAAACTATGCACGGTTAGTTAAGGTAGCACCTAACTCACTCTTAGGTGTGAATACGGTCCATCCTGCCTGAACTATACAATGCAACCTTACTTTTCTTAGAGGACAAATCTACAGCACTGAGTATTTAGTTTTAATATTGAAAAGGTCTAGTGACAGCTAAGTCCTCCCAACACTATTTATCACATCCATATAATGGAAGGAATAACTTCTTACCTCTATGTGTTCAGTGAGGTTCTTAATGGGGATAACAGATCCATTGGGGCTGGTGAGGCTCAGTCCTCCTACAGATCCACTAATGTCAAACGTGTCACTGGAGAAGAATGGATTCACTGAAAAGCTGACCATCTGGAACAAAGAATGTAATGACATTGTTATTTATTGGGTGACCGTAAGGGTCTGCAGCTATGGTCATTTGTGTGTCTAGGATGTTATTTATGTAATGGACATCTTTAAATGAATAAACATAATATATACTTTGTAATACAGAACACAAGCAGATTTTTATCACTTAAGAAATGAATGTATATAGGGGGAGGCCCATATTCTGGGAGCATGGGGAACACACGTCTGGGGGGGCCCAGTTGAGTTGTATCACTGACATGATCCTTGGGTTCAGTCACCCAACTCTTAAAGCCATATCCATCAAGAGTACATTGTCATAGTGGTGGTCACATCATTTTCGTGCCAGCGTTACCATCTCAACCACCACATCACTACATGGCACACTCCATTCATATGATTTTTAATCAACTCAGTAGATACATGTTGATATGTATTGTAATCAATCTTATATTTAGACATTTAGAACTAGTCTTTTACACTTCATTTTTATTTTTAACGCCCAAATGTTGTAATAACCTAATCTTCCAGTGTCCAAATAGGATATTTAACATTACATTTAAAAATAAAATGTTGTAAATAGAAATTATATACAAAAGACTTGAATTTTATTCATTTTCAGTGGTTAACAGGTAAACTAAAGGACTTTTTAAGGATGATATCTCAGTGATAAATTTACATAACGTTGTTTTTATTGATTCTTTAATGACATGAACATTCCACTAGGTGGGGCTAGATCATTACACAACATACGATAAACTGACATAACTATTTGGATAATGCTTTGTACTGCATAAAAATAGAACACCACATACAGTAAAGAGTGTAATGAAAATATTGCACCTTAGAAGCTAATTGTTTGTTATATATTATATGATATCTGAAGTCCTCCTTATGCATCTTTCTGGTGATATTAAAGAAGCCCCATAGTGTAGACGCAGTATGGATGTACTCCAAGTCACAGTGGAAAAGGATTGGTCCTCCTACAGGGGTCCTAGGTCTTGGCCATCATACATTGCAAAGGATTGGGATGAATTGTGGGGTAGACTGGACATGGATTTATTTTTACAGGTGTGTAAGTGGCCATAAGGTATTCTAGTGATAAAAGAAGGAAATCGGGAGAGAGAGGGACTTCAAGACTCACTGCATTAAAATTGTGAATAGAGGAGTCCTTTAATGTGCAGATCCCATCACAGCAACTTCTACCAGTGTGAGATAAGTGAATCATCTAGGAAACAAATTACTGCCCCCCTCCCCTCACTGCCAACTAAAGGGGCCCATCCAGAACGCAGTGGGGGATTTGTAATTAAAGTGTGTGGCTTTCATTGGACTACTGATTTGTTTAAGATTCAGAAATAAAATTGTGGTGAAATGGGCAGTACCACGACCTGATACGTTTTATCCCTGGTCTCCATCAAGGACTTTATTACAATGAACGTTTATTCTGACACTTGTATCTATGACCTCTGTAACACTTAGTCTGTGTGTGTTATACTGGTACATGTATCATATGGAGTATATGTGGTTATAGTGTGTTTAGTGGGTGTTGTGGGGGGTGTAGGAAGTCTGGGTTCTGTCTTAGATAATTGTAACCTAGCTAAGGAGTAGCCAGTAGTCTGCAACCCCCACCCTTGGACATGCCTGCCCAGGAGAATTTGGGGACTGGGTAAAAGAGACTGCACGGGGGTAGCTGGGGAATCTAGTCCAGTCTGGTGTTTGTGTAAGATCTCTGCCAGAGCACAGGAGAAGCATGGAGGATTGGTGAAACTGCTCAGAGGACCTGCTACAGAAGGTCAGGACATTCAGGTGACAGAAGCTTCTTTAGCTGGTGGTTATTGGGACAGCTAATGTAGTAAACCTGCCTGACATTATTTACTGTCTACGTATAGAATTCTAGGGATTGTGTCTTACAATAAATTGTTGTCCTTTTCTAACTGCATTTGCCTAAGTGATTAAAGGAACCCTAGGAATTACAGGGTAAGCTTCCCTGACATAGTAAGGCACCCCTGAGTAGCTGGCCAGCATGAAGTAGGTTTTAATTGGGCCACGTGAACTGGATATCTTCACAATAATGTTATCTTTGAATCCTAATCATCAAACATTAGACAAAGTGTAAAGCTGGCCATAAACTAGGCAATTATCGGCCTGACTTCCCAATTATCGATTGATCGGGCAAATAATCGCTCTAGTGTATGGTACAAATCAATTTTTTAAACGTCAAATAAACGCACCAGAAACGCTCTGGACGATTATTTGATCTTTTGACATGTTTGATTTAAATCGGGAGAAAGCTCCCGATATTTTAAGGGAGCCAATCAGCAAGCTGCATGGCTCCCTATTCTTCACAACTGCTGCTGCTTTATATCTATGTACAAAGCTGCTCTGATAGCTCTGAAGGTATACTTTACAGCTGTCAGAGCAGCACAGTACATAAATATACAGCAGCAGCTATTGCAGGAGTAGTACAGATAGGGATCTGCCGAATTCGCACTGTGTGAAGCGCAGCTTCGGCTGATTCTTATCTGTATTATGCATGCAATAGCCACTGCTGTATATCTATGTACTATGCTGCTCTGACAGCTGTAAAGTCTACCTTCAGAGCAGCTTTGTACATAGATATAAAGCAGCAGCAGCTCTGAACAATAGGGAACCATGCACATAGATATAAAGCTGCAGCAGCAACAGAGAGCGCTGCCGCCTCCCCTCTTCTGCTAGGATTATCAGTCCCAGCAGAGGAGGTGTATGGTGCCGATAACAGGACATTTCCCTAGCGGGAAATCGTCCCGTTTATCGTCTCAGCCCCTGCTGGGACCGATAATCGTCCTAGTGTATGGCCAGCTTAAGAGTGTCTTGAGAAATCCTGGGATAATACCCATTCACAAAGCAACCACCCCTTTTGGACATCAAAATGTTTACTAGGGTAATTCTTTTAGTAGCACCAAGCTTTGGTTGCATTGTTACACACTTACACGAAGATCCAGCACCTCTTCATTTTCTAGGGGGATATTCAAGGAGGAAAGAGACGGAAGGGTGAAAGTCGCTGTGCTGATGTCAGGAATATTCACTGATGCCCCCTCCACTTGGTCTGACTGCAGCCTAGGTAGACAAATTATTACTGTTAATGTACAAATTCAACTATATAACATGATCCCAGTCTAGTGCATGCATCGTGTTCCATGTGCTTATTCCAAGCGGTGAGGAAGGAATAAAATAAATCATGGAATTTGTTGTATAATTTGTTGTTCCAGATATGAGGAAATAGTTGAACGTAGGATCTGGGTTGCAGGATAGACAACAGAGTTGTAGTTAATGAAATCCCTTCTAGGGCTGGTGAGTTTACCAGTGGAGTTCCCCAGGGATCTGGGGTTCTGTAAACATGGAATGTATGGTACAGAGACGTTTAATATATTTATTGGTGATATTGCCTGTGGTATCAAGGGGAAAATGGGATACAGTTGCATGTATGAAGGGCCTATTTTAGACAGTGATACAGTCCAAAGCTCACATTTCGTCTGTACTATTGCCTACTGCATTTTTATAGTGAGAATTGAATTTATGAACCGGGTACAATGTCAAATGGTCTTATTTTGACACGGTTAAGGTAAGGGTCAGGAAGACTTATGCTCCAGAAAGGGAAGGGTTAAGGTTAGGCTGAAGAACAAGGTAAAGCTATGGGATGACAATGGTTAGGGTTAGGGGAGGGTTAGGGCAGTAGTGTAACTAGTATAGGTTTTGTAGGGCATGTTCCCTAGGAACTGATGGCTTTGGAGGCGCCATTGGTGCCATCAGGTCGCATACTCGACAAAGCCCACCGCCACCAGTGCACAAAAAGAAAGAATAAAATCCTTTTACCTTACTCTGTGAGTCTGAGAGCAACTGCGGCGCGGCATCCACCAATCAGTGTTCAGCCGGACAGCGCCGGCCTATAGGACACACTGCGAGATGAGTTCACTCTTGCAGTGTGTCGTGTGACCAGCGTTGTCCGGCTGAACCCTGAGTGGAGGATGCCGCACCACAGTTGCTCTCAGACTCACAGATTAAGGTAAGAGGGTTTTATTCTTTCTTTTCCTGGAGAGGGGTGGGGGGCGCATTTTGGGCATTTGCCCTAGGCGCCATTTGGGCTAGTTACGCCCCTGGGTTAGGGTTAGGCTATAGAGAGGGGAGGGGGTTAGGGGAAGGTTAGAGTTAGGTTGTGAAAAGGGGATAGTTAGAGTTAGGGATAAGAAAACTTACCTGTCACCATTACAGTCTTAAGAGACTGTGCCATATCTTTTAAAGGCAGACTGCCGAAAACTGCCAGCAATCGCCCTTTATCGCGGCAAAGTGGTCTGTCAGAAAACAGATCACTCGAAGTGGTGAACCGCACCCATAGAAGATATGCTTTCTTGAAGATGACACAAGGATCTCTAACAGGGTGGACACACCAGGTGACGGGCTCAATATGAATGATGATCTAGGTAGACTAGAGGAATGGTCAAGAGTGTGGCAACTGCTAAAAAATGCAAAACCATGTACTTGGGGCACTTAAACCCAAAAGCTCAATACAGCATTAACACCACTACATTAGAGATTACTGAGGAGGAAAGGGATCTATTTCATGTGACTTACAGGGAGCCAAACAATGTAACACAGCAATGAGAAATCCAAGTCAGTTGCTGGGTTGCAAAGGGAGATAAATGAGTAGAAGAAAAACAGATATAATAATGCCACTTTATAGGTCATTGGTAAGGCCTCGCCTGGAATACTGTATATAGCTTGGAGCAGGGAATGGAAAGTAGACATATGATAATAGCAGCTCTCAAATATATATAGGAGTGTAACCAAGTACAGAAAGTGGCATTTCTCAAAGGAAGAGATGTATTAGAACACAATGGCAGGGTTGCCGACTCTCCCGGAATGTCCGGGAAATGTGGAAAGTTCTCCCGGTATCCTGGGAGAGCATACAGATCTCCCGCAAGGGACTTGAGGCTCGTAGTTTCCGTGAAACCACGGCCTCAAGTCCGACCCCCTGGCAACACTAGCATTCTAGTGTTGCTAGGGACAGGGAGGGACTTGATGACGCAAATTGTGTCACCAAGCCCCGCCCACATCCCCCATTAAACCCAAAAGGGGTAATTAGAAGTCAAGGGGCAGGGCTTAATGACACGATTTGCATAAATTGCACTGTTAAGCGCCACCCCCTGTATGCATCTATGGCTTCCCTCCCTCAATTGGAAGCTTTTATACTTATTTATTAATTATTTTTTTTAAACAATCAAAACAATTGTTCATTTCTCTTCATTTTCTACGATTAAAGGTCACATTCATAATAATGATGCAAAGTCTCATCCTACTCACTGGTAATGATTAGGGAAGTAAGTAAGCATTCCTTTCAAATGGGAATAATGTGTTGCTGTCAGACTTAGTCACTTAGAATTTCTGTACTGGATTATGAGTCATAAAGTGCTGATTGTTGTCAGTGATTCATGCCGGTGAGGTCTTCCATGCAAAACTATTAACACACTGGACAGATTTTAAGTCATCAAAGCAACTTTACCAGCCATGGATGCAGGAACCCTGCTAACAGACAGTCCCAGTCCAGTCAGGACTCGGACAGGTTCATTGCAGTGGGGCCACACTTGGGGCCTGATCCTGACCTACGCCGATGCGCTGTGCTTACTAAAGCACAGAATATCGGCGTTCACTTACCGCGACACTCCCCCTGTGCGGGCGTATGGCCCCTTCCTTATGCCGGCTGAAGGCTACCCTAACTTCAGCCGGCGTAAGGAAGGGGCCATACGCTCGCACAGGAGCGTATGGCCGCCTAGCCCGCCCTCCCTCATTTAACTACCTCCCCCCGCCCACCTACACTAACCTGAACGTAGGGACCCTGGGGGACGTCCCCTCCAGCGTCCCTACAGCGCTGCAACTTCTGCCCGGCGCAGGCGCAGATCGGCAGAATAGCCGATCTTATGCTTACACCTGCCGTCCTAGCGACGGCGGGCGTTGTTCTGGATCAGGCCCTTGGGCTCTTCCCGCTACCTCTGGATTGTGGGTAGTGGGGTAATGTGTTAAAAAATAAAGTGCAAACAGTCATCTGTGCATACACTATACAATTATTGGGTAGATTACCTGATCATTTTATGTACACAGCTTTAGTCCACCTCCTTGTTTTTAATGATTGTGGAGTTTCTATTAATGCAAATATATATGTATTTTATGAATTATTTCATGAGATCTTTTTTTCTCTCTTTTATATGGTATGTCTGCATGCAATCTGTTTAAGAGAACCAACACCACTAAATAAAGAGACTACCTCCATTTTTACAGTTGTCCAAGATTTGATTACAGCGTTGAAATATTGAGATTGTACATTTGTCTTATCTTATTGTCTACTGGGTGAAGGGCTAGGTGGTTCGTTTGGTTCATAGTGTGGCCGTGTTGGAAGAGGTCAGATGACCCTTCTGCACCAACCGCATGTTTACATTCTCTCCCTAATTACCAGGCAGCCAATAGGAGTAAAGCACTCCCTATTTAAATCACAGGCATAGGCCTACATGTACCAGTGCAACAAGTGCCTATGTGCAACATTCGTGGTTCCTGATTCCGTGTGTAACTTCAGTTCACCCTGTGCCTGTTTACCCTGATGCCATCTCCCTGTGCCTGTTTACCCTGATATCTCCTTGTGCCTGTTTACCCTGATATCTCCCTGTGCCTGTTTACCCTGATGCCTCCTTGTGCCTGTTTACCCTGATATCTCCTTGTGCCTGTTTACCCTGATACCTCCTTGTGCCTGTTTACCCTGACGTCTGCCTCTGCCTGTTTACCCTGATATCTCCCTGTGCCTGTTTACCCTGATGTCTCCTTGTGCCTGTTTGTTCAAGCCACAGCACAATCTGTACCAGCATTCCATCTGCAAGAGTGTGCTGCTAATCATCAGCTGTGCTTCAATCTCCAGCATTCTATCTGCAAGTATATCTATCTCACTCATCCAAACCGCAGCACTGTCTGAACCAGCATTCCATCTGCCAAAGAGTGCTGCTTAATCATCAGCTGTTTTACAAGCTCCAGCGTTCTATCTGCAAGAGGCGATGCAGCCTCTCAATCTCAACCGCAGCACGATCAGAACCAGCATTCCACCTGCAACAGTGTGCTGCTCCTTCATCTGCAGCACCAGCAATTCATCCGCTGCACTACAAACACCAGCGTTCCACAAGTCCTATTGTAGTCCAAACTGCCTCAGTCATTGCAGTCCCTACTGCTCCTGCCACCTGTGTCTTTCTCCGTGTTCTCTACCTCTGGACATTCATATTCACTCCATAGCGTCTTCCTCATGTACCACTCCGGGCTTCAACCAATGAGCATGGTCTACATTAAGAACCCTTGTGTCCTATTCTCTACCGCTAATCCAGGGGAATCCGTGACATATATATTATAATGCGTGCAATTTCCATTTCTATGCATGATTAAATACCCTCCATGAGACCCTCACAGTCCCTGGCACACTGCAGTCTTCCAGCAGTACGTTGGAAGCAATAAAACATGTTTTTATGAACAAACCTGTTGATGTACATAGTAGCAGAAGGAGCCATCAGTACCATAGGATCATTATTTGGCATTTTTCCCATCAGTAAAGCACTCTGCAGATTCTCCACTGCACTCAGTAGATGGAGTGACACTGTACTCTATAGGGAAGGAGGAAAGGAAGGCGCTGTTAAGTTGACCAATCAGAGGACCACATCTAAATGCATCTGAATATTATGTAACTACAGGGACCATTGTTAAGAACAGAACAGCCATCGGCGTAGATCTTCATGTCCGTACGACTGTGAAATTACATCACATACATAATTTCACAGATTAGAATGCGCACAACCTTCTTACGCCGCCGTATTAGTCAGCGTACATAACGTTTGTTACGTACGCCGCAGGTTATGGCAGAGGGGCAGTCCCCTCATTTATGATCGCCATATCTCTGCCATAAAGGTGGAGATACAGATGTAAATGAGGGGACTGGGCGGGGGATGGCCTATTACGATCAGGTATGCAGCTGTAAGGCCGCATATGTGATCGTAAAACTTGAGGTAGGAATCTGGACATGTAAGTGTCCAGATTTTCTACCAACAGTGGAGAGCGCAGAGGGCGTGTACTCCCTGCTACAATGCCGGCCGCAATGACCTCGGTCTGGATCCAGCTCATCTACTTTACATCCCTGTTACATTGCATGTGAGTATTTAGATGGATAAAGTCAGGATCAGTGGATTAAACAATCCTGATAACGTTGCGTTACTTACCCTAATATTCCCAGCAGTGTCATTTCTTGCAGTGGCGTCCAGTACATTGCTCATAGCACTAAAGAGATATCCTGCTGTTGTTTGCTTTGTCTCCGCATGATCTCTGTTTATAACCAATAAGGACTGGCTGACGTTTCTCAGTACAGTCATGGCTCCCACCTTGAAGAACAGTGCGGGAAATATTGGACATCAGGGATCACATGTTACCTAAAGCTTTACATCAGACTCTCAGCTTGACATTGTACAACAAGGCCCACACAATATATGCTGGCAAATTTACATCGACAGGTATAGAGGAAAGGCGTGTATGATGTAAATATGCTGTAGATAACTTATTTAGCTGTTTGCTAATGGGCCTTGTAAATAAAACTAAAAATGAAAAACCCGCATGAAGACTGTATATTATTATATCCTGACCTGAGCTGAGAAAGACAGCTCCTCGCTTCGTAACGTAATATCTTTCAGCACCTCGGACATCTCAAGAGCTGTGTGTAGTGATGTAACATTAACAGCAGAGAGCGCTGTCAGCATTACTTCACGCGCCTAGAGAGAAAGACATTTCAGTCACATGACTGGAGTCGATCACCTTACAATATACTAGAAAGGCTCCATTAAGTACAAACAATAAAGGATCAGAGTGTTTACACAATCCAATCCAATGTATGCTTACACACCTTACCGAATTGGCTGAAAGCAGAGGTCATTCGAGTGTACTAACTCTACCAATATCAGGTCAGACAGTAGATTTGGCAAGAGATCACTGTACTTCAACAATAACCCATCCCATTGATAATAAGAACTATGGGTCTGATTCAGACTTAAGGAGTTTGAAATTAAGGGTCGTATTCACAGAACCGTGTTTGTATTAGCGTGCGTGTTTTTAGGATCGGATGAACTGCGCATGTGTAGTAACTTTATTTACACTGTTTACGTTGAATTTACGCACGGAAGTCCATGAGGCACGTAGGTGGGAATCGCACTTGGGGACATACCTGCGGAGGGGCGTGGGTGAAATCCGTACGGCCAAAGTTACGTGAAAGTGGGTGGGGGGAGGCATTTAAATGACCATTTGAGGGCGTGGTTAGTTACATATGCACGCAAGTATTATACGCACGGAAATGCACAGTACAGTTAGGGTTGCCCTATGGATGCGGAAGTTACCGAAAACACAGCTGTGTGAGGGGAGTGTCATAGGTGTGACCTTTCTACGTGCGTGCCTATAATTGCGTACTTATACGTAACGGATCTGTGAATACGACCCTAAGGGCCTGATCCAGACCTACGCCGATGCGCTGTGCTTACTATCGGCGTTTACTTACCCTCACACTCCCCCTGTGCGGGCGTATGGCCCCTTCCTTACGCCGGCTGAAGGCTACCCTAACCTAAGCCGGCGTAAGGAAGGGGCCATACGCCCGCACAGGGGGAGTGTGAGGGTAAGTAAACGCCGATAGTAAGCACAGCGCATCGGCGTAGGTCTGGATCAGGCCCTTAGGGTCGTATTCACAGATCCGTTACGTATAAGTACGCAATTATAGGCACGCACGTAGAAAGGTCACACCTATGACACTCCCCTCACACAGCTGTGTTTTCGGTAACTTCCGCATCCATAGGGCAACCCTAACTGTACTGTGCATTTCCGTGCGTATAATACTTATCTGTGTGCAGTAAGCAATTCAAAAATATATCCCTGCATGCAAAGAATACAATTAACGTGACATGGTTTTGCCCAGGTGTAACCTTCCTCTCTTAATTTCAAGCCTCTTCTGAAGTCTGAATCAGGTCCTATATATTAATGCATGCATTATGACATTTGTTATCTTACAACCTCTTTATTGGTGTCTCTTTGCAGGGACAGGCTGCTGTTGTCCGTGGAAGGCATTTGATTTAGGACTGAAGACACAGATTTGTACAGCTGAATTAGTGAGGTGCTGTCACTCCCCTCCTTGGACATGTTGGCAGACCTCTCAGACAGGAATGATACCAGGCTGACAATGTTTGTCTCATCAGGTCTGACCTAGAAAACAAAAATTCTATCTCTTACAGTTTTCTAAAGTTCATTATTTGTTTTTTGTTTTTTAAAGCAAAATGTAAAATATTGAAGAGTTGATTAAAATATATATTTAACCTAAAAGAAAATACTGGTGGCCATTAATATTCTGCCTGACCTCCTATAGCCCCCATTTCTCACCCACTACCTCCCTGGCAGCCTACAAGGTTGGTATGGTGGAAATGGTCGGTTTTGGGCAATCTGGAAATGTTTTTCTTTAAGGTTTTCCTAAAAGGTCGCTAGGCCAAAAATTATCCATCTAAATATAGCACTATACAAGAACCAACAAAGGCTTTATGTGAATTATTTCTGAACAGTTTACCTTAACTCCCACTGTGGTGCTGACAGAATCCCAAAAGTTATTAGTGACAGTTACAGTAACGTTTAACAGGAAGCCATTTTCTTCTTCTCCTAATGGCAAGTAAACGGAGGGAAGTTCCTGATTTGGGCCACAATAGAGCTGAGACTCTGAAGGAAAGAGAACCAAGCAAGGTCAAAACGTGGTTCTAAATGACATGGTGAAATCGTGGTTCTAAATGACATGGTGAAAACGTAGTTCTAAATCACATGGTGAAAACGTGGTTCTAAATGACATGGTGAACATGTGGTTCTAAATGACATGGTGAACATGTGGTTCTAAATGACATGGTGAAAACATGGTTCTAAATGACATGGTCAGAATGTGGTTCTAAATGACATGGTCAGAACGTGGTTCTAAATGACATGGTGAAAACATGGTTCTAAATGACATGGTGAAAACGTGGTTCTAAATGACATGGTGAAAATGTGGTTCTAAATGACATGGTGAAAACATGGTTTTAAATGACATGGTGAAAACGTGGTTTAAAATGACATGGTGAAAACGTGGTTCTAAATGACATGGTGAAAACGTGGTTCTAAATGACATGGTCAAACTGGTTAAATTTCATTGCCACCTAACAGACTCCTCAATTCAAGTGGGTTCTACTCATGTGACCGTGTTCACATTTAAGAATGAGTTCTGTGCGGACAGAACAGCCCCTTACTCAGCCGTTCTGCCCCTAACCTGGCCTCCGTTTTTAGGTACCTTATGGCACTTAAGAAAAAGTACTGTAGGGCTCCCGTATCTTACCGTGTGCATTTTTCTTCTTAAGAAGGAAACTACGCACTGACAGTGCCGCTCCCCGCCTTCCCCTCGTCCTACCGGCTAATCTACGGCATTACGCCGCCTCTTTCTAACTAATCTACTCCGTGCGGAGCCAATAGACACGTACCTAACTGGTACGTAGATTGTGTAAATGTCCTACTACACATGTGTAATAGGTCAATTTGGAAATCTATGCACCTAAGAAGTTGAAGCATCTTAGGTGTGAATACGGTTCATGGTTGCCTGAATATTATGGAATTTCCGGGCGACTCACAAAACTCGAGCACTGCTCCCGAAGTTTTGGGATCATGGCCTAAAGCCAGAGTGTTACTACGGATAAGCAGGGCTTGATGACATTTTGCTGCCCTATCTTGTATTTGCATAAAGAGATACCAGACCGGATTCAGATGTAAGCATACCTTCCAACATATTGGAGCAGGAAAATGGGACAAATAAGCTCTGCCTCTATCCCGCCCAGCCCAACCTCTGCCCCAACTAAGCTCCACCTGTGTCTCGCCTGAACTCCGCCTCCATCCTGCCCAAGCCCAACCCCCATTGTCATGCCGCATGGGGGGGAAATTAAAAAAATCTATTAAAAAAAACCCTGCCTCCAGAGTAGCCCACTTATCGGAATAAACTGGAAAGTAGTCAGGACAGCGGGACAGTCACCCAAAATCGGGACTGTCCTGCTGGAATCGGGGCAATTGGGAGGTATGTTTGTGCTGTCTATACTTATGAATGCATTGTAATGCTTTACATATTTCAGGGAAAACACAATATAATGTTTTGGGTAAAAGTAACACTTACTTGGTTTGGGGTAAAAGCAGTAAGTGAGAGAGATGCGATCGTCTTTAATACAGGTGTCAGTAAGAGAACAAGGTTGTACGCAGGAGATCCGGAAACTGGACAATACAGAACCTTGGTCTGGGTGTACAGTACAGATGGGAACCTCTGGAGGAGGCAGGGTGCTAATGACAATCACCTCCTCTCCATACTCATGGGAATTCTTAGCTAAAAGGATCCATCATAGGAAAATTGTATTACTGAAAATGTAAAGACGTTGCCTTCCTTCTGATGGTAACAGGAATACTACCCACCTGTCAACTTGATTCTAAATGCTCCTTCTGAATGGTTCGTTAAAAAGGTGCTCTCCAAGACCAGGATGGACTTGTTACTTGGTAACAACATTAGAGGACTCTGGGTGAAATCGCGCTGTTGGCATACAGCAGGAAGGGTCATAGGCTGGGGAAAAAATGAAACGTTTTCAAATAATTTTTGAAAATGAATTACATTTTTTGTAAACTGAATTTTGTTACCTAAAGACTATACATCAGGCATGTCAAACCCACTACCCCAACTGGACCAAACAATCAAATGCTAAGATTATGTGGGTGGCAAAAAAAAAAAAATGTCTCATCCAGCCTCCACAGCATTCCCCATTCACGTGTCTCCAGCCTTCCCAGTATTCCCCATTCATGTGTCTCCAGCCTCCCCAACATTCCCCATTCATGTGTCTCCAGCCTCCCCAGTATTCCCCATTCATGTGTCTCCAGCCTCCCTAGTATTCTTCATTCATGTGTCTCCAGCCTCCCCAGTATTTGCCATTCATGTGTCTTCAGCCTCCTCAGTATTCCCCATTCATGTGTCTCCAGCCTTACCAGTATTCCCCATTCATGAATCTCCAGCCTTCCCAGTATTTCCCATTCATGTGTCTCCAGCCTGCTCAATATTTCCCATTCATGTGTCTCCAGCCTTCCCAGTATTCCCCATTCATCTGTTTTCAGCTCCCAGTACTCCCCATCATGTATCTCCAGCCACCCCAGTATTCCTCATCATGGGCCGTATTCAGACCTCAGTCTTAAAGACCGCATATACGCAATCTACGTTGCAAAAAGTAACGTAGATAGCGTAACGAAATTACTGCGCATCCGTAGTAGTTCATATCAGTAAACTCTGGCCGCATATGCAATGCGGCCGGAGGTCTGAATACGACCCCATGTCTCTCCACCCACATACCATGTGTATGAGATATGCATAATGGGTGGGATACAGAATGGCAATCGTACAGTAAGGGCGTTTCAAAGCCCTATGATCCACCATTCTGTACGTAGGCCTTCCACACGCGGATAATTTAAGGTAGAGCTCTGCATGCGGAAGGCTTATACATGGGGGGGGGTTACAGATAGTGCACGCTCTCCTCCCACATAACGAATTCTGGATCTCAAATTCTGTACATTAGCCCCCATTGCAAAGGCTAACATACAGAACTTCAGATATCTTCTGAATAATGAATGAGTAAGTATGTCGATCGGCACTCTTACCCAATCTAATTTGTTTTTTAAAAGAAATAGGGAAAACTGAAAATTAGCTTTCAGCTGTCTTCTAAAAGACAGAATTCACAGATCCGTATTTACTACGTGAGCGTTTTTACGCACGCACATAGTAAGGCAACACCCATGACACCCCCCTCGGCCGGACATGTTTTCGGTGATTTCCGCCTCCATAGGGCACCCTTAACTCTACGGGCCTGATCCAGACCTACGCTGTCCGGTGGTTATACGCCGGGCGTAAGCGTAAGATCGGCTGAAATGCCAGTGTAACTACGGTAACGCCCGATCTAGGATCTTTAGTTAAGGTAGCCTTCACCTGGCGTAAGCGAGGGAAAATATGCTCAGACAGGAGCGTATTAACTAAAACCCCTCCCTGGGACAGTACATGCTGATACGCTGAGCTTTATTAAGCGCAGCGCATCGGCGTAGGTCTGGATCAGGCCCTACGTGTGTACTTACGCGCTTATGTTACTTACGTACGTACGTGCGTGCGTATTTATCTAATAGCGCCCTCAAAAGCCCATTTAAATGCTTCCCCTTACCCACTTTCACGTAGCTTCTACCATACGGATAAAAACCACGCCCCTCCGTGCCTATGTCCCTAAGCGTAATTCACAAGTCCGTGCCTAAAGTACTTACGTGCGTAAATACTACGTAATGTGCGTGGAAAAGTTACTACGCATGGGCAGTTAATCTGCTCTTAAAATACGCACGCAATCCCCCGAAAAAACGTATGTGTGAATACGGTCCAGTATTCGTAGCGGCGACATTCACCAAATGGTGAGGAGATACTGGAACAAGGTATAAGAGTCACTTTTGTGTATTTACATTTTTTGCAATACAGCTGAAACATTATTTGAAGCAAAAAACATAAGGAATGTAAGATGTCATTATAACGCTTTACCTTCCACTAACCATGTACTGTTCCCTATATGTCCCTATTGCAGTAGATATCATACTAATAATCACATTCCACAATAATATCTATAAGCGGAAGCTGGCTACACACACTATATGATAGGCATGTAGCGAAAAAATGGTCCAAAACACGCTATAATCGGATCATTTAGAATTCCTGAGGATATGACCACCTCTGGCTGTAAACAGATTAGACACTTTTTGAGTTAGGGATCTTTCCTAGGAATTGTGCTTCTACATAAGCTGAAGAGACTCAGGTTTTCTTTGTACAAAGACCCGCTCTGTAGACGATACGAACCTTCTCTGTTAAACTGGTATCAAGATACCAACTATATGTAACGTCTTGACAATCTTCACATGTCGCGTGCAGCACCATGGCTCCAGACAGGTTAATATTCCTGCAGCTGGTTTCACAACTAAAAAAGAAATAAGGTAAAAACAAAAACAGGAATCCCAATAAGAAATAACAGCACAAAGTATTTATCTTTTCTAATGACCACTAAAAGCATTTAAAGAATTATCTTCTCTAACCACAAAAAGACATTAAGATATTATTTAATACTGTAACAATCAAAAATACTGGGAAAAAAACAATGAATTTTCCATATCATACAAAGTCCATTTCTGGAATCTGAGAAATATTATATATCTCAAAGGAAGAAATCCATAAATGGCCATTTTTCAGTCAAAGTATACTGTAATAATAGTGGGCTCATCCAGGAGCGGAACTACAGGTAGTGCTAAAGGGTGCGGCAGCTACGGACCTCCAGGAGAAGCTGACAGCTTAAAACAATGCTCAGCACTCCATGGATCAGGTAGTGGTACTGCCCAACTCCGCCCCGAGTCCTGACTGGCTCCATCCATCAAGACTCCTTGCTATGAGGCCCAAGTCTGTTACCTTCTGATCCTTGGCTGAGCCTTATGAGAAAGGGAAGTTTTTGCAATCACAAGGATTGGGAAAACGGCTGCATATTTTAGCCAGCGCATACACAAGTGCCACACTCTATGAGCTAATGGTCTAATGGGCTACATGCCAATCCTTACACCCAAACCGCCACCATTTTCTATTAGCATAAGTTACCTATTGGCAGCTCGTCCGCGCGAGGGGAGTGGCTAATGCGGTTATTGCTCAGATACGTGGATACAGTAGGTCTCTGATCGCAGATCCTCATGTATCCTGCACTTGGATGTCGGAACACTCAGAAATTTGGACTTGGTATCCGATCCATTAACCTTAATAATCTTGGATTAGACCCACAGCGGAGCAGTAGCTCGTACACTTCCACTCCCAGGCAGGGCCGGATTGAGGGCCATATGGGCCTGGGGCTGAAAAGGATGAAGGGCCCACACTATATTGTATGCTTTGGAGGAGGATGTCAGTCCGTGACATTCAACCTAATGCATTGCCGTGAAGATCTGTAGTGTGTATGGGCCTATTTTCAGATGGAGGCCTGGGGATGTAGTCCCCTTAGCCCCATTGTTAATCTGGCCCTGCTCCCAGGACCCTAACCTTAACGTTTCCACACCAATCGCACGTGTGAAAATACGTAGACCCTGCTTACGCAAGCCACGTACAGAAATGGTACGTGGATAGGGTAAATAAGCTGCTACGCATGTGTAGTAGCTCCATTCTTAAAACAACGTACGTAAGACGAAAACTACGTAACTGTGAATCTGGACCTTAACTCTGGACTTGGCTCAAGGTAATGGTAATCATAGTTGTGAGTGATTGGCTGGCACCTGATTTTGGGTTGGAGTTGGCTCTTGGCAGTCACATAGAAGCACTTCTCATCTTGGATAGGGTCCTGATCGAGGCTGGTCACCATTGCCTGGATAGTGAATGCAGTGTTTGGTGGCGGCAGGCAGGTCGCAGGGATTATAATGTTCTCTGAGCTGGTGTTAATTAGATTCTTCTTCACACACTCAAACCAGCCAGACCAGCACATTCCTACAGACAGAGAGCGAGAGAGGGCTTCCTGTCACATACACTGAAATATATGGAAGGTAATTGTTCCCACATAACTAGTGCTACTCACCACACAACCAGGTGATGCTGCTGCTAGTATTGCTGGGCCATTGTAGGGTAATGTTGGAGAAGGGACTGACATGACTGCGAGAATCCACCTGTATTTTCCATTTCTTTTTTAGGATATCCTGTAAAATATAGTTTAAATGACAATTAGCAGCTTACACAGAAACATAAAGTATATTGTTTTATTACAACAGTTCTTGTACCTAGTGACATACAGTAATAGTCAGAGATAACTGAACCCTTAGGTTAAACCCTTATTGATGTTACATGGGCCTGGGTGGTAGAACATTTTTTGGTTATGGGCTTAGATATAATTTGGTTTTAACATTCCTAAATCACCAAATGCAACCACTTTTTATGTTGTCTACTGTTGATATGTTCAGTAATGTCCACAATTCACATGATTATACTACAAAGTAATGTCCACACATCACATGATTATGCTACACATTAATGTCCATACATCACATGAATATGCTACACAGTAATGTCCACACGTCACATGATTATACTGCACAGTAATGTCCCCACGTCACATGATTATGCTACACAGTAATGTCCACAGGTCACATGATTATACTATACAGTAATGTCCACACGTCACATGATTATGCTACACAGCAATGTCCACAGATCACATGATTATACTACACAGTAATGTCCACAGGTCACATGATTATACTATACAGTAATGTCCACACGTCACATGATTATGCTACACAGTAATGTCCACAGATCACATGATTATACTACACAGTAATGTCCACACGTCACATGATTATACTACATAGTAATGTCCACACGTCACATGATTATGCTACA